>CAUYQU010013865.1:0-19169 GCA_963574635.1 Cheracebus regulus | reverse complement strand
CCCCTTTTTTCTGTCATCTTGCCTTCTTGTTTTATTTCATTGAGTTGATCTTCAACCTCTGATATCCTTTCTTCTGCTTGGTCAATTCGGCTGTTGAAACTTGTGCATGCTTCATGAAGTTCTCGTGTTGTGTTTTTGAGCTCCATCAATTCACTTATATTGTTCTCTAAGTTGTCCATTCTCGTTAACATTTCGTTAAATCTTCTTTCAAGGTTCTTAGTTTCTTTGCATTGGGTTAGAATATGTTCTTTTAGCTCACAGAAGTTTCTTACTATTGACCTTCGGAAGCCTGATTCTGTGAGTTCATCACACTCATCCTCCATCAAGCCTTGTTCTCTTGCTGATGAGGAGCTGCAATCCCCTGTAGGAGGAGAAGCATTCTCATTTCAGGTGTTATCAGCTTTTCTGCACTGGTTTCTTCCCATTTTTGTGGATTTATCCACCTGTCGTCTTTGTAATTGCCGACTTTCAGATTGGGTCTCTGAGTGGACGTCCGGCTTGTTGGTGATGAAGTTTTTTCTAAGTTTTCCTTTGGGGGGCGCCCCTTCCCCACAGAGCTGGGCCTTCCCAGGTTCAGCTGTGCTTGCTCTCAGTCCTCAGCGCTTCCAATTGCTGTTCTCCTTGTGGGGATGGGACCAGCGGAGCCTTTTCGCACCCAGTCCCGTACACTCCGCACCGAGAAGCGCCACGCCGGCCAAAAGAGTTGCGCTGGCGACCTGGGTGGCTCCTTTGCCGGGAATCTCCCAGTTTGTGGGCATCAAAAATTCATCTGCAATTGCAGCATCCACCTGCTCTCTGCGCTTTCACTGGGAGCTACATTCCTGAGCTGTTGCTAATTGGCCATCTTGGATCTCTCCCTAGGTATGCAGTATTATACTAGAATTCCATTAATGCAGTATCAATGGCGTGTTGACCAAAACTCTGGTTTGCTGAAAACACACACACACACACACACACACAAAATCAAACTAATAGTTCCTGAAGATAATGCAGAAGTTCTGTGTTAAGTTCTATGATGAGTTATGGAGTCTCTGGAATATTTGATTTCTTCTGTTCCTTCTACTCTATACTCTGGTTCTATTACTAAATTTATAATGAAACAAAAACTATGGCTAGTTGAACAATTTCAGTAAATAACACTCATTTAACCTTATAATGGATAAAATATGTACATTAAATCCAGACAAAGAAGTTCATATTATAGCTCCATCATTTTGTTGCTTTTAATCTTAAATGATTATTCATCTTAACTTCTTTGGGTCTGAACTTCTTCCCTAGCAAAAAATAGGACTGTCACCTATTTTGTTAGGTTGCCATGGGATGTAAATGAGATAACATAGGACAGTGCTTGGTACATAGTAGACACACACTAAATGCTGGTATCATTTCTCTTTCCCATCTTGACTGTGGTACTATTAATCACTGAAGTTTAGTGAAAGTGAAATTATCTATTTATATTTCCTCTTCACCTTCCATTTGGTGCCAAGGACACATTTGGACCATGTAGGAGGTTAAGCAAGGACTACAATTGATGTTCTTCCTTATATTCTGTTCATTTTTATTACTCTCGTTGAAATCGTTTAGTTGTAATCTGGCCAGATTTCAAGACAATGAATTGAACAACACATCTAATATTGGATCAAAATGAAAGCAGAGGTTAGAGCTACTAAATCAAAGATGAAATCAGTCAGCCAGACAAACAAATTTTCATTCCAGCTCTCTAAGGCAAATATAAGGTAGAGAAACCAGAGAGAAAGTAACATAGTTAAAAAACCCACTAAAGTCATTAGCAGAGGCTAAATGAGCTTCATATTGTCACGTTGTAAATGTTTAACTTTTTATAAGCCTCACAAAAACCTGAGCTCTGCTAGAAAATCTTGTAAGAGTTAGAGTTGTACCTCTTACTTGGGCCAGGGTGCCATGTTTTGAAGAGACTACATTGCATTGTAAACCAAAAGCTCCACACTATGAATCATCTCAGGTCATAGACCTCATATCTAAATCAGAGTTCAGTCACAGGCCACAAAGCAAAATGAGCTGAGGTGTCTAGAGAGTAGTGCCTAGCACTGTTGCCTTTGGCATTGCTGTGCTCTGAATCTGAACTTCCTTAGACAAGAACAAATGAAGTCATCCTTCTCCCTCTCCTATCTCCCTTAGATCCCAAGCAGCTGCAGTTTTGGGTTGTAGTTTGTCCTGCTATTTAACCACCTGCCTTTTCAGAGGTCCATGCCAATTCAATTCAGTTCTTTTAGGTATTTATCAAGATGCTTCTCTTGGTTAGAACCTAAGGGAGATGCTGAAAATTCATCTTAGTCAAAGTCATGGCCACTGCTTTCAAGTTGTTCACTGCCTAGCAACAGAGCTAGGTAATTAAACATTCAGTTCAATATGAACAATGCTATGGTAGAGATACAAATCATGTGGTGGGTTCACAGAAAAGAGTGATTACTTAGCCTGGGGTTGTTAGAAAACTTTCCATAATCTTTGTTGTATTCTTTGTAAGGGAAACTCCTTGTAACCTTCTCAAGGTGGTCTTCTCCGAGTCTCCTTGTAGCCTGTCCTCTGGCCTTAGAAGCCCACTGGAGCTCACTCCCTTTGGACATTTACCACACTTCACATAATGGTCTGTTAACCTGTCCATTAAACTGGGCATATCGGCTGGGCACAGTGGCTCACATGTAATCCCACCACTTTGGGAGTTCAAGGCAGGCTGATCACCTGAGGTCAGGAGTTCAAGACCAGCCTGGCCAACATGGCAAAATCCCATCTATTTCTAGGCAAAACAAATTCCTGAAGGCTCAAAAGATACATTTGAAACTTTGATTTTCACACATATACATGTGTATATACATACTTCTGTGATTAGATATTTGTTTCACTCCTAGTCTATATGAAAAAGTAATTTAATCTGCATTTACCAGATTAGCAAAGGGTAGAAAGGGAAATATATACATGCGTCCTAATTTAGTCATTCAACAACACCAACATAGTTTGTCCCAAACAATGTCTCAAACCATGGTAAACTACCAATTTCTACATTTTGTCCCTGACTTCTCACTGTTTCTCATTTACCCTTTAATTAAGGAATAAACTATTCATTGTTAAATGTTATGGTACATATTTTTGTGTGAAGAATGTATGAAGAAGAATCTGGTAATACAGTGTTGTGGCTAAGAGCATCGCTGTTACAGGCAGACTTCAAATCCTGACCACACCACTTTCTTAGCATATGATCTTGGTGGGAGGAGGTTACTTAACTTCTCTAAGCTTTACTTTACTCATCTATAAAATGAGGAAGACAACAGGGTGCTTGAGGGAATTAAGTAAAATAAATGTGTGTGAAGGCTTAGTATAGTGCCTAGAAATATAGATGCTTTGTTTTTTCTATTTGTTTCTATCTTCATAGTTAAGGTCCTATACAAAATAATGAGAGAAATGCATAGTTGAATGGAAAGAAAATAAATATACTTGTATATGTATGATATACAAGTATATATAATATACAAGTATTATATAATAATTAGACTTGTATATTTATAGTTCCAATAAAATATTTAATTAACATACATGTATTAGGTATTTATTACAAGGAAGATGCTCAAAGGTCTAAATGCTTTAGCTTTCCATGTATGCCTGTATATTTTTTACATTCGTTTTAAGGCATCTACTGGGCAAGAAATTAAGACCACAGTGAGTGTTGGGCTTTTAGCTTAAAAGCCCAGAGTGGTAATGGGCATCAGTGTTGGCCCCAAAGGAGGGTGGGTAAGGAGTATAAAAGGGCTGTCCATCGAGCCTTTATCAGAAAGGCAGCATTGGACTTCCTGCCAACAGCTGCCCAGTGGTCCTGGTCATATGAGCACACCCAAGCTGAGGCTTTTAAGGGCAAATATGCTGATCTTCTGTCTGAAATCCCCGCTGCCTGGGAAGAGTGAAAGGAAAGTTTGTTGTTATTGTTTTGCTTTTCTCTGAAGAACTTCTTAGGAAAACTAAAGCTTTGTTTTCTTCAAAGGTTCACTTGCTTGTTCTTTGCAGAGGCCCCTGTTGGCACCCTCTCCTCCAGCAGGTTGAATTATTGTGCCTTTCTGATGAACTTCTGGATTGCCCCTGTAATCTTTATCTATTGCCTCTCCATTTCCTTTTTAGCTTTGAGGATGTCCAGTATTTCCCCACTTTGTGATCTGGTGCTACTTGGTTAAAAGGTTTGTTTAAGCAGATTGAGAGGGAAGTGGAAGCTGCTGGAGCTCTTAATGCTTGTGGGACACAGCCTCCTTCAAGTTTGTTATCATGGCTTGTGGCTCATTCTGCAAAACCCCAAAAGCAGACAGAGGAGAGTGACATTCATTCATTCACTTAGAAGGATAACTTTGAATAAATTAAAATTTAACAGAGTTTAATTGAGTAAAGAACAATTCACAAATTGGGCAGTCTGTCGAACCAGATAGGTTTAGGAAGACTCTGGGTAGCTGTATGGTCAGAGAAGATTTATAGACAGAAAAAGGAAAATGACATACAGAAAATGAAAGTAATGTGCAGAAACAGCTGGATTGTTTACGGCTTGGCATTTGCCTTATTTGAACACAGTTTGAACAGCTGTCTGCCTATGACTGGCTGAAACTGTTTGGTAGAAGAGTCAGTTATAGTCTGTTTACATATCCAGTTAAGTTACAGTTCCTGAAGAAATATTTAGCATGAACTTCAATAAGTAGATAGGTTTAGGCTAAACTTAATTTAACAATTTGTTAAGTATTTTTGAAGATATTTTGTGTATCAAGGGCTCTACCAGCTCTGAATGTCAAAATGAATGAGATTTTTGAACTAAAAAGGAGATCAAAGATCATGTAAGAGGAAGAGACTGAGAGCCAGGGAAATGAAGGGGCTGATTCAGGGCAATGCAGGTGGCTAGAAACAAAGTTAGATCTCAAATCCAGGTTTTCCAACCCAAATCGCCTGACATACTTTTCATGTATGTTTTAATGCCTAAACTGCAGATGCCTTAAGTGCAAAGAGAGCAGCTGTATAGAGCATTATTAGTATGTATGTATGTATTATTTTTCTTTAAAGAATATAGCTAAATGTACCAATAACCCTTATTTCCCCATTATCCTGCTTCAGTTATTGAGGAGAGGCAGCAAGCTGCCCATGATTACTTGCCTTTTATTATTTGAAGAATTTTTTTCTCGTTAGAGCTGCCTTTGTTATTTCACTCAGTCTCAATTTTACTAAGAACCCAGCAATGAGAGCAGGCCATTGTGTGTGATCTGTTCAGCCCCTGCATCATAAGGATGGCCCTGAACTTGTATGTTTCTAGTAAACAAGCCTGGTCCATAGTCAGCATTCATCAACAACGACAGCAGTGTATTGAGCAACTACTGTATGACAGGCTCTGTATCAATATATATATTGAAGAGCCTACCTTCAAGGAACTTACTTTTTAACAAGTAGTCATAATACATGGTAAGAAATGCTATGATAAAGGTAAAAAATATTGTGAGAGACCAGAGGACAGATTCCTATTGATGTCCAGGGAGAGCGGAAGAGGAGGAGATCAAGAAATGTTTCCTGGAGTAGGTGGTGTACATGTTGATTCTTAATGAGTGAGTAGGATATATTTATGCCCCAGAAACCTGTGTTGCAGGAGGTAGGAGTGGGTAAGAAGAGGAAGCATATCCCAGAAAGAGGCAACAGAATAGAAAAAAGCACAGAGAAGTCATGGTAATGGCTGGTAGTTAAGTGTGGCTAAAATGAAATATCTAGGAAAAATGTGAGAGTTTCAGATGTTATTGGGAAAGGTAGGACGGGGCCAGATCAAGAAAAGCTTTGTATAATATGCTGAAGAGTCTGAACTTTATTCTAAAAATAAGAATAACCAAAGAGTTTCAGACAGGGAAGTAATTGATTGAAGAAAGTCCAGAATGATTATAAACAGTCCTGACTTTCTCTAAATGGCTACACTGTTAATATACATTGATCATAAACATCATTTTATTTGAATTTTTCTGGGCAGCCAGCCTTTCTTCTTTTCAACTCAGGAGCAGAGTCCTATTTGAGGCTGTGGTGTTTACTCAAGAAAGAAAAGCTATGGAATTGCTCAAAGTCATTCATAGCTACATTATGAAAAAGGTGTACATTTAATGTGTCCTTTTATTTGTGAATTAGGAAAGACCCTTATTACCCAAAGACAGGAACTTTCCTGCAGTAAAACTAAAGAATGTGGAAATTTTGGAGTGTTGCTTTTTTCTGATAGAAGAAACTTTAAAATATAATCTTATTTCTAGTAGCAACCAAAAAGTCTAAGGGCAAACCCCAAGCCGCAAAGCCTGAAGCTTCGGTTATTAAATAGTTTTAACATTTACCTTCAGGAATGGCTTAACCGTATTAGAAGAATGGTCTGAAATTTGCTTGAATCATCAGTCTCTGCTGCTAGACGTGACTCGTTTAGTTGAAGTTGGAACTCTTTGAACTAAAACCTGACTTTAGGCTGTCACCTTACTATGGTAAATGCGCCTTTTAGCTCCATTTGTAAAATGGGATCAAATTTACATGTTCCAATGTGCCTCTTTTTAGTCAAGAGTGTCACTCTACTCTCAAAGGGAACATTCTTCTTTTTCTAGGTCAACTGACCTTAAAATTTAAAAAGTCAATAGAGATCTTTAGTTCCAGTAACTTTTTTTTTCTTAAAACATGGTAAAATAACCTATGATTTCAAATATATTATTTTGGAGAGTTGAAGTTACCTCGGTAGAATGATCAATGAGGATTTGTCTACTTCTGTCTTGGAAAAACAAGATTGACAGGATTTCTGGAGTCTGCTCTTCTTTTGACAGGTGCTAAGCTTTTGATAGAATTACCTGTGAGTTCTATGTTTGAAGTCTGCTGTAAATATTTCAACACAGCAAATTTCCATTTGGCAGTTTGGTATTCAGGTCTGATGGTGGGCAAGGCCTTAGGCAAAACTGTTCAGTAAATAAATAATATATTCCTCTCACTGGTTCAGGCAAGGCCTGGGGTAGGGCAGTGAGGAAAAGCGAGTGAAATGACATTTATTGAATACACATTATATTAGGGACTTCTCATCCTTTTATTTAGTTCTTATAATAATCCCAGGAAGCATAAGTTGTTATAAGAACTTTACCAAAGAAAAAAACGGTGCCAGAGAAGTTAAACAACTTCTCCAATGTTATACAGCTAAGAAGTGTTAGAACCTCCACCTTTGTGCCTAGGTCTGTCTCCTAAGTCTGTAATTTTTTTCTACTATTTCATGTTACTTGAAATAACAGCAGCTGATACCCATGTTCCTTGCCACCCATTTTAAAACTTTCTTTTCGGTGAAGATATTTATTTTGTTTTATTGTTATTATTGTCTTTTTATGTGTATGTATTGGGCAAGGGGAGGGTGGTAGTAAAGTATGTTCTATGGTACTATCGACTTGATGCTGAGATCCTATGACACTTTGAAGTTCCAAGTTTCCCTGCTTTACGACACTGTCATCTCATTTGATCGCTGCAACGTCTCTATAAGGACACTTTATTGTGACAATTTGACAGAAAACAGAGGATTAGTAACGTTGTACTGCTATTGTGTGTCTTAAGGTGAATTTTTGTTTAAATCTTAAATCATTTTCTCTATAGCACATTGTTTATTTTTGCCAAAATAATGTGATAGGGTCAGAAAATTTTATTATCCTATATCAGTCTTCTTAATTACCTTTTATGCCCATTCACTTATTCATTCATTCATTAGATAAACATTTCTTAATGGATTGAATTTTTTATGGGCTAATTATTGGTCTACGCCTGAGAGAAATAAAATTAGGAAAGAGTCTCTGCTCCATAAGGAACACACTTAATTTAGTGAATTATTTGCAATGTGCTCCCTGCCATTACTTTTGGTAGGTTTGTTTACCATTAAAATACTGATTTTTCTACACTGATACTCCATGGGGATGGGTCACAGTAGAAACAAAATATGTTTTTGTATGAGAAATGCATTTAAAAATCACCGAGACCGAGTTCACAGAATTGGCATCATATTTCCTGAAACAGACAAACGAAACAAATGCTAAAGTGATACTTCTGACTGGCTGAAATGCTATGTCAGGAAAAATGGGAAAAGTGAGTGCAGGCCTAAGTGAACAGTGAGGTTGACTGCTAGAATTCCAGAACTTTCTTCACTCCCTCCTTCCTTACAAGGAATTGCTGGAATGTGGAGAATTATGCCATCAGAATAATATTGAGGTGAATTTTTAATGAAAGAAAATTGTTATAATGTATTACTCAGAAAAAGCATATTAGAAACTATGTACAATATAATTCCTAAGACAATAAATATATGTATCAGTGCACATTAAAAAGACTGACATACTATCAGTGGCTCTATTTAATAGATAATATCATGCATTTATTTTTAATTTTTTTATTGTTAAGTTCCTACAGTCGATTAATAGCTTTTGTCACATAACAGATGACATTTAAATTCATACAATGTTTAAAAATGTTAAGAAAATGAAGGCCTTGCAGTTAAAAGCACAGCAAATTCTGAAGCAAAAGAGAGTTGGATTGAAAATTAGATCAAAGGAGGAAACAGTCATAGTAGCAAAAAGAGCTACCCCAAACCTAACCTCAGGATCAAAAGAGTGGGGCAGAAACGTTCCAAATAGTTTCTATAAGATTCTGTTGCCCCTTCTGAGTTACTTAGTCAGACATAGGCTCCTGCAGTCTTTCCTCTACCCTAGAGTCTATTGGGAAACCAGCAGAGCTTCTGAGGCTGAATAGATGATGCATCCAATACCATGCGGCATGGTAGGAGAATGGTCTTGGGTGGTAAGAATTTCTTGATGGCTCAGTAAGGGAAAGAATTGAAGAATATCATTCATTACTTAAGCCTGAAATCCTTCTTAGATAGGTCAAACCAAGGGGCAGGTAAAGCAAACATGACACATCTGGAAAGTGTCTCTATTGTACCCCAGTGGCTCTGAGTCAACAACTGCCTGGAGAGAGGCTTTGTCCTCACAGGAACTGAATATTTTGGAGGCATTTTGTATTTATTTTAAGATTCTTTCTCTTATAAAGTTATGAGAAAAAGATATGAGGAACATATTCTCCATATTTCCCTTTCTCTTTTTCATCTTTCTTCTCTTTTTTCCTCCACTTTTCCTTTTCTCCCCCTTAACAGCTATCTCTGTAACTTTCTCTCCCTCTTTGTCTGCCTTTTCCTTCTTCCCTTTCTCAGTCATATCCCCTTGCCTGAGCTTTTGGATATGTATGTGAGCACCTGATTTGTCAAGTTCTGGTAGGTACTGGGGACACAAATGAAAAAGATGAACCCAGTATCTCTCCTGAAAAAATAGAGAATGACAGAGGGATAGTTAGAATACTTGTTAGGATATTAACAATTATTCTAATACTTGTTAGAATGTTATAACCTAAGGAAGAGCTTAAAATCTTCGAAGTTTTCACATGAAGAGCAGAAACTTTTCCTAGGCACTTCTGCCAGTGTGATCAAATGAACTCTGCAGTTGAATCTCTCAGTTGGCTTCTAGGAACTGTCAGCTCAAAGAGCTTGAAGAATGTTTCTAGTCCCCAGTGACAGATCCCTAGCATCTCCGCAGCTACTCTCTAAAGCAGGTTGGTTTTTACAATGACATGTGAATAAAAACAACAAAGAAAGGAACAAAGGGGAGTATTTTTTCAGTTTCAAATAATTTTGATTGATCTTATATTTCCTTTGCCTTTGAACTCTGAACAGACACTTCTTGTTTTCTTTCTTGTTTTTACAAAAAGGTGTGTGCAGGAAGGGGTTACAGAATTTGCTTATAATGGCCAAAATTCTAAGTAAATCAGCTATCACATTTCAGAGATTAGGCGATTGAGACAAAGACAGAGCAAAGGTGGCACTATAATTAACAGGCAGTTGCAGGAAAGGAAGGATTCATGCTGTGGAATATGTAATTTGGAAACCAAATGTTCTTGTCAGGGAAACCTGGCCTTCTGCAGAAAGCTATGGGGGCTGTTCTAAACAAATGAACTGACAAAAGCTGCTTAGTGTGCTGGAGAGCACTGGTCATCTTTTCTCTTTTTCCATCTTGGTCACAGCCAGACTATTCATTATTTCACTCAATTATGCATTTAACAATTATTGATCACCAACTACTCATCGAATACTTTGCTAAGCATAGAAACACAAAGATGAATAATTTAAAAATCCTTGCCCTCAGGTTGGTTTCTGTTTTATAAAGAATATAAACATAAAACTGACATCTTTCTCTCCAACCCACCAAGTGACTTCTGAGACAGGAACTCAAATAGATTGTCATGAAAGTAGAGAGGCTTTTCAAATTTCATCCAAGTTTTAAAAATAGCTTCTGAGAAAGACTTGTATATCTGGGTAGAGGTCATTTATAAGCAGAAGATGTAGCACATGCAAAGACGTGAAGATGAGCAAAAATGCATCAAATTCGGAAAATTTATACAGTTCTTATAATAAAATTACATAATAGAGTCAAGATTGGTATATGAAGAACAAGAAATATTATAGGATAATTTGGATTATAGCGAAGTTACTAGCTTTCTTACTAAAAGAATTTTGAATCAACAATTTCTTTAAGGGTCAGTTTGATTAAGGAGCATACAATCAATTTACGAAAACATCTAAATCTCTCAAGGGCAGACATTGTAAATCTTTTTATTCTTTATTTTTACATCACCAGCATGTAATATAGTGCTTGACATATAGTAGGTGCTCAATAAATGTAGAACTTGGAATAACCAGAGAATAGTTCCTTGGCAATGTTGAATAATTGATTTTAAAGGAGAAGGATAGAGGAAAAGAAGGAATATTGGACTCCTGATCTATGCCCAGTGCTGTGTTAAGAGTTTTGCGGGCCCACGGCTCACTCCGTGTCAGTCAGTCATAAAGAGAGAGAGAGAAAAAAAGAGTTTTGCGGGTGTTATGCTATTTAACATTCACAGTAGCCTCCTGGGGGGTATATATATCTCATCATTTTTCAGAAGGGACATTTGAACTTTTGAGAGGTCTAGTAATTTACCATTGTCACTGGTATAGTTTGAATATATGTCCCTGCTAAAACTTATGTTGAATTGTAATCCCCAGTGTTGGAGGTGGGGTCTGTGGGAGGTGTTTGGGTCATGGTGATGCATTCCTCATGGCTTGGTGCTGCCCTTGCGAGAGCGAGTGAGTTCTCATGAGATCTGGTTAAGTGTGTGGTACCTCCTCCTACCTCTTTCTCTTGCTCCTATTTTCACCATGTGAAGTGCCTGCTCCTGTTTCACCTTCTGCCATGAGTAAAAGCTCCCTGAGGCCTCCCCAGAAGCTTAGCAAATGCTGGCTTTTACAGCCTAAAGAACTTTGAGTCAATTAAACTTCTTCTCTTTATAAATTACTCAGTCTCAGGTATTTACAGCAATGCAAGAATGGCCTAATAGAGTTATAGAGCTAACATGTGACAAGGGGCAAGATTCAAACTCAGGTCTGTCTTTCTCTACAGCCTACGTTTCTACTTTTGGGTATAAATCTTTGCTGAAATTTCTGCTGCAGTACTCTGGGGGAGAATGCTACAAAATTTGTTCATTTACAATAATAGAATAATATGGGATTATACAATCAGGTACTAATTTAATTTTTGTATTATATTTTGTAAATTCTATAAGAGTTCAGAAATATGATTGGATATTAGGGATTTTTCTGTACTTTGTGGGTTCAGGAAGGCTTACATTCAACTTACTACTGGAAAATGATACAGGATACAAAATATATAAACAACAACTGAGACTGTTGAATAAATGATTGTGCATAGCCTTGTGTTTAAAGTGAATGTTTCTGACATTGCTATTGTTAGGTTGCTAATATATTGTGTTAAGATATTTTAAATGTGTGATTGGGCTGGGCATGGTGGCTTATGCCTGTAATCCCAGCACTTTGGGAGGCTGAGGCAGGCAGATGACCTGAGGTCAGGTGTTCAAGACCAGCCTGGCTGACATGGCAAAACCCTGTCTCTATTAAAAACATGAAAATTAGCTGGGTGTGGTGGCTAGTTTTCTGTATTCTGTAATCCCAGCTACTAGGGAGGCTGAAACAGGTCAATCACTTGAACCCGGTGGGGAGGTTGCAGTGAGCTGAGATTATGCCAGTGCCCTCCAGCCTGGGCCATGGAGTGAGACTCCATCTCAAAAATAAAGTAGAATAAAATAAAATCATAAAATAATGTGTAATTGATGACTCACTTGGCCTCCAAAAAGAGCATATAAATATAACAAGTGTGGAGGAGAAAATGCTTCTAGAGCACTGCTTAGAAAACCTTGGGTCATAGTTGGGTCTTGCTGCTCCTGTACATGTTCCTCTTGCACAGCTCCTCCCTGCTAGTGCAGAGCTGACTTTGTGTTTCCCCACCTTCAGCCTTGTTGCTGGTTTTATAAGCAGTGCCTTTTTCATTTTAATTAATAAGGATTAAATCTTTTCTTTCCTTTCTCCCTCTTAGTTTCAGACCAAACTATGTTTTAGCCTCAAATATCAAGAAGCTCTGCCACCTTCAGACCTCTGAGTCATGGGCAATGACTGGCTCCACCAGCCTTCTTCCCTAAGTCCCACATGCTTCCCAATGTGCACATTTGCTGGATGAATCAATGATGTGGAGGAGGATTCCAGATACATAGACCTTCCCAACTGTCTGTGCAAGCTATCCATGGTTTCCCTCCTGCCCTAGCTTTCAAGAGTCAGAAGTGTTGTGTCTTGAAGTAAAGAGGAATCATGCTCAGGACCTTGTTGCCAGGGGTACCAGAGATAAGGGCTCCTCACAGAAAATGATCTGCCTCCTACACCACACAATGTAAATTTAGAAACCACTGATAAGTTATATATATATATGTTCTTTTAACATCTCCTAGTACTATTGAAAGAGAACCATATTATTTAATGCACAAGCAACATACCTACCTTATGTTGTCATAATAATAAAAGATAATGGATCTAAATTATCTGAATTAGACTCAAAATAGTGGGTCAATTGGTAATAACAGTTACTATTGTAATCATTATGATAAAAATGATAAAGACAATGGTGAGGAAGACAAAAATATATTCTATGCTTGGTACCTAATTGTTTATCCCTGAACTAAAGATCTCACTAAATTTCACATTTAAAATTGAAGAGAAAAGAGAAAATATTGATAAGACTACACCTGTGGTTGCGCTCTTATAATCTGAATGACTGGCCTTTAGAGATTACCTGATTTTCTTTCACATTTTAAATTCTAGTCTGGCCCACAATGAGAAAGGTACAAGATTGAGGAATCAGAAAAACTAGTCAAAATTTTGGATAACCTCAGACTTCAAATTTTTAACATATTGATATTTTTAGGAAAGTGTCTGCCACTTGGGTCTTGAATGTGGGTAATGTAGACCAAGTTTGTTTCCACTTGAAGTTTCAATATTTTAATCATTTTCCTCCAATAGAAATGAGGTCTGGCTTTTAGTTAGGAAATCTATTTCATGGTTCATAAGATTGTGTTCTCAGAGTACCTGGAAGTTATAAGCAGATGCACCCAGAAAAAAACCCAGATTTGAGTTGATTTCTAGGTGATACATATAGAGTAACCCTGAGTAGAGAAATAACATATTTATCCTGTTCCTGTTGGGAACTAGTCGTAAGTAATGCGGAAACAGCTTATTCAGGAAAAATGGAGCAGGCATTTGGTAATGCAGCTCAATTATGGTTTCCAGTTTCTAATGCAGTTGCCAGTAATAAGTAGTCTGTGGTAAACAGTTATCTGTGATGAATAGTGTCCTGGGAACATTCACTGGCTTCAGGGGGAGTAATGTGAAATTTCAGATGTTTCATTCTTCAAATTTTTAAAAACCTTTGGCTTGAATAAAAGGTTGAATCTCTTCTGAGAGGTAGCTGTACTATTTGATGATTTTACCGTGCTAGTCTTAAGATGTCTTAAGTGGTGTGGGTCAAAGGGGAGTGCATGTACTATCTGACCTGTCATAGCCACTGAAAAGGCTGATGACCAATAAAAGGAGGAATGTCATGGGGAAGAGCTTGATGCAAAATTCTTTAGTCCTTAGTTTCTGTCTCCATTAAATGGGAATGATAGTGAAGATCTTGGAGGATTGTTGTGAAGGTTAATAAAAATGTGTTTGATAGACCTCATACAGTACCTGAGCAATAAATGCTCAATATATGGGAACTCCTAGTAGGAGTTATAACTACAGTAGTCATTCTGACTATTGTTCTAATAGTGATAATAATAAAAATAATAGAAATAATCATGATAGCAATCAATTGTTAGATATTTACAAGGTTTTAGTGTGTTAAAGATTTATATGTGTCAATTTCATTAATGAAATAACTTCTTGAGGAAAAGTATTGTTATCATCCCATTTTAAAATTACTTGTAAATATAGTGGCGGTGTTAGTGACAGTGGTAGTAGTAACATTAGGAGTATTATGATAGCACTAATGCCTCAGATCCTATGTAGACATGAGGTATGGTATTAAAAAACAGGAAAATACACTGCTGAACTTTCCCAAGTCTTTCAAAAAATAAAAACAAAATCAAACAGGAATGTAGATGTCATCTCCTGATTTCTTTCCTCCATCTTTGACTCAAGTAAAAGAACTGAACACATGGATGTCTGACCGTATCCTACATTATTCAAAGCTTATCTGTTATTGTTCATTATTCTAGTAACTATCTCAACAAATAATCCCTGAGAACATATTATGTGTGAGCACTTAGACATTGAGAATACAAAAATGAATGTACTGCAATCATTGGGCTACTTTAGGGCCTAGCAGAGAAGAATAATAGGATAATAAATTACAATACTGAAATAATTGCACAACACATGGGATAAAAAAATATTTTCTTTATGGTGGGAAGGCCATATGTATACTATGGTGATTGGGAAGAAACCAGTGTCTATTTTAGACTGGAATCATTTGAATTAGGTGTATTGACATTGCATATGTTTCTTACATACTATGTGTATGCATTGTATTAAAAACAAGTAATTGAGATAGTGACTGTTAAAATGTTTGTAGTTAATATTTCTCAAGAATTCAATTGCAGAAGAATGATGTACGGAGTTTAGACCATGAGATCTGGAGTAAGAAGATCCATGATTAACTCTAAGTCATTGAACCTCTCTAATCATTCCCTCATCTGTAAAACTGTGATAATAGTATTCTTGCTCTATCTCTGCCATACTATTTCTGATATAAGTGATGCATAAGCTGCAAAACATTATACAAGCTACAAAGTGCTATATAAACACTGATCATTATTATACATAACTGGAAAGATCTGGGAAGTTTTTATGGAAAGAATTTTCCTTGAGTTGAGTTTAATGAGTAGAATTTTGATAGGGAGAAAGCAAGTTTGTGCCCAGAGATCAGAAAGCCTCCCAGCTCCCTCTTGAAAAAGGATGGGGGTCATTCATTACCTTGATTATCCTCCACATGGTGGAGGGAATGGTATAAGTAAATATATGTAGGTAGGAAAACTCAGGACTAAGATATTAATAGTTGGGATACATCCAGTCATCAGTAGGGAGTCTTTCAATGATAAGCAGAAGAGCAGTATAGTCAAAAGAGTGGTGTTTTGGGTAGTACTCTGCATACAATTGATAGGATGCACTGGAAAGCAGAGAGACTGAATGCAAAGTTAAGAGGCTGGAGTTAATAAGGGCCTGCACTAGCTTAGAGGCTGTGGAACTAAACAGGAGGAAGTGCATATAAGGGATATTACAATGATAAAATTTCCAGAGATTTGTCTAAGCTTCTCTGATAACACCATAGCCAGCAGGGATTTGAAAGACCTTTGAGGAACGATCACAGTGGCTGACAGATATCCTCCATCTCTGGTGAAACAGAGCTAGAATATACATGGCATTCAAAGCTTTCCATGTTTAGATCTTGATCTACTATTTTGATCCTTCAATTAATTCTAAGCTATAACCATAGTAATTCTTTCCTCAGTCTTTGACCATGTCTAATGTTTTCTTTATGCCATTTCCTCTGCCTGGAGTATTAGATCCAACCCATATAGAATGCTCTGATCCTTCAATCACAAGCTAAGTAGTCACCTTTGCTATGAAGTATCCCTTACTGATGTTCTCTCCTCCGTTTCCCCGAAACACCTTAACATGTGTTGCTAGTCTCATTGATTCTCAAAATCAGTGTGTGCAAAAGGTGATACTATTCAGTAAGCAGGACTAATGTATGAAGTTTTCAGTCCACTGTGGGATCAGACTCTTATGAAGGAATCTGACTTTTGGATTTCATATCCATGAATGTTTGTGGTCCGTCTGGTTCTGCTCGTAATACCCAATATCAGTAAATCTGTGCTGCTGTCAGAGCATGTTGTATAGCATTCTGTATAGTCAGATACTCCTCTGAAGAAAGACGATTTCTGGTGGCAAACTGAAAATATACCAATTTATCTATCAAAGTGTTAGAGAAAAAAGTTATTCAGGATAAAGGTATTTCCAAAATATAAATGTTTTTCTCTGACACAAAGGAAGGCACTTTCTATGTCCTTAATCATGCTAGATTTTCCAAAGATTGCTTTTGTAGCAAAATTCCTAAATACAAAGCAGCCCCTTCTCTGTGGACAAACTATTAAGTCATAAATTATGTCAAACAATGCCCCATTTGATGTGCATGTGGGAAAGTAGAGTCCTTGCAGTTTCACTTACTTATTGACCCTTAAAGAGTCCAATAACAGCTTCAAAATGTTGTCCTATTAATGTACAGTTTCAACAAGCAACTTCCTATTTATAGGTTACCTGTGTTTTCTGCTGCATAGGTAGAATTATTTTTCAGCTTGATGTGCTAACAATTTTCAGCTTGGCAGTGTTCTGAGCAAATAAACCCCTACCACCACTGCTCCCCAAAGGCTCTTATAGCCACACACTCTCACCCTTGCACTATTCCTATAACACAGTTACTACTGGTACTCATCAGCTTAAAATCCCCAGCAGCCCACTTGGATGCTTTGCCCAGGTAATTGCAAATGCCCATTAGAAGGAACTGACCAACCAATTAGTGAGTCAGCCAGAAGCCCTTGCTTTTAATTCTTTTCCAAATGACTTGTGTATTTATTTCTCTCCAAAATCCTCTCAGTGACCTCTTAGCAAGTTTCTCTATGTGCCTAAATTAATTCTGACTCCCCATAAATATTTGATTCAATTAGTGAGTGAACAAATGAGGCATATGTGGAAGGCTTATTTACTTTTCAGACCAAAACATGAATATATAATACAGTGATTCTGCTTATTGGGGAAATCCATCCATTCCTTCTCCATACTCACACGACTGCTTCTCTTTTTTAAAACACCATAATCTTCACCATGACAATGATTTCCTAATTAACCCTTAGCTACCAGACTTCTTTTACTCCAATTCATTCTTCTCACACTAGCCAGAGTAATTTTTCTACGCTGAATTTTTTCTATAAAGAAACTTCCCTAGTTTTTACTCTGTCATATTTAATCACTAAAAACATATGTGTGAAGATGATATAGTATAATAATAAAACACCATGAGCCTCTCCTCCAAGTTAAGAATTAGAATAATGCTAATACCTTTGAGGGTACCTTTTACCATTCCCTAATTCTATTTCTGTGCTTTCATCTTCTGCAATCTGCTTTTCTCATTTATTAATGTTTTTAAAAGTCAACTCCATTGTTGAATATAGTAGTATATTGTTCATTTCTATACTATGCAATATTTCTGGGATAATGTTTATTCATTTATCCATGTTCTTGCTAATGGATATTTTGATTCTGTCCAATTTTTTGCTACTGCAAACAATGCAACAACATTTATTTTTGCACATATTTATTGGTATCAGTACACAAGAGTTTTCTTAGGATTGAAATTACTAGGTCATATGGTTTTCATCTATTCAACTTGACAAAATAACATCAAATTTTTTTCTTAAGTAGTTATGTCGATTCATGTGCCACTAGAAGTGTTTAGGAGTTTGCATTGCTCACATCATCAACACAAAATTTTATCAGACTTACGGAGTATAAAAATATCATTGAGTTTTTTCTTTATATTTTCTGAATGAAGAATACTTTTGAAATTTTAAAAATATCTTAATTCAGCATTCATGTGTCTTCTACAAAATAATGGTTAATTGCTGTGTGCTTACATCTATATTGTATTATCTTTTTCTTATTGATTTTTAAGAGTTCATTATATCTTCTGGATACTATTGACTATTGATCATAGGTGTTGCAGATATCTTCTCCCACTTTGTAGATTAAGTTATTCATTTTAATATAGTCAAAATTATCAATTCTTTCTTTATAGTTGACATATTTTCTCTTTTATTTAAGCAATATTTTCCTATCCTAAGATCATAAAGATATGAAACTGTAATATTTTTATATTTAAGTATTTAATCAGTCTGGTATTGATTGTTTTGTATTCTTATTTTCCAAATAACTATTTCTCATAGGAATATGTATTAAATAACACTTCTTTCTCCTTCCCCTACTTATCTATCTGGAATGCTCACTTTGTCCTATATCATGTTTCTATACTATGTAAGCCTGTTTCTATGTTCTCTATTCTGTTTGATGGTCATCGTGTTATCTCTTTGCCAAATCAATACTATATTGATAAAAATTCTTTATAATAAATTATTATTATATTAAGTAACAATTTAAATTATTATTAAAATGGGTCTGCTAAATCAAATTCTTCCACTTTCTTTTTCTGCAGGAGTGTCTTTGGGTAGGTTTTATTCTTTCATGTGCATCTTAGATAACCTTGGAAACTCTCACAAAAATTTTTAACGAGGTTATTACTGGAATTTCTTTGAACCTATAAGTTAATTTGGGAAGATTGATTTCTTATAATATTGAATTTTCCTATTTATGAATATAGACCATTTTTGCATTTATTTAGATCTTTAATGTCTTTAAATAATAAAGTTGTATAATTTCTGTCTTAAATATTTTATGTTTTAAAAAATCATTAATTTTGAAAAACTTTGGCTGGGCACGGTGGCTCACGCCTGTAATCCTAGCACTTTGGGAGGCCGAGGTGGGTGGATCACCTGAGGTCAGGAGTTCAAGACCAGCCTGGCCATCATGGTGAAACCCCATCTTTAATTAAAAAAAATAAAGAAAGAAA
>CAUYQU010013864.1:0-12853 GCA_963574635.1 Cheracebus regulus | reverse complement strand
TGGCGCCCTTTTTTCAACCTAAAAATCCCCTCCTCACATGGTTATATAAATGGGTTGTGTCCAAAAAAAAACTTGCTGCCCCCACCTGTAACAACCCGCATGCCTTTGCCTTTTTTTTTTTTTTTTTTTTTTTTGGCAGAGTCTCATTCTGTTGCCCAGGCTGGAGTGCAGTGGCATGATCTCGGCTCACTGCAATCTCTGCCTCCTGGGTTTGAGCGATTCTCCTACCTCAGCCACCCGAGTAGCTGGGATTACAGGTTTGTGCAACCCACCATGTCCAGCTAACTTTTGTGTTTTTAGTAGAGACAGAGTTTCACCCATGTTGGCCAGACTGCTCTTGAACTCCTGACCTCAGGTGATCCACCCGCCTCAGCCTCCCAAAGTGCTGGGATTCCAGGTATGAGCCACTGCACCCAGCTGAACCAGCACGCCTTCTTGCACTCATTTCTGGATTAGACTTTTTCTCCACTAGACAGAGTAGAGGGACTGTCTTTTGAGCACTTGTCCTGGAACAAGGAAAGAGCTCCGCGATTGTTGGTTCATTTCTGTTTTCCCCTCTTTCTCACTTCTTTCAGGAATCTAGTTACAGCCTCTTGCTTGTACCTCTTACTTCTTTCCTTCTATTTTCTTTCTTTTTTGGGCCAAGTTTCCAGTGTATTTCCCCTAATCCTCCCACAGGTACATTTTCTTGCCTGGGTACTTGGTATATGTGGAAAAATTATGGTGGTTAATAATTGCGCGTCCAAGTGATACTGTAAAGAAGTTCTGTTCCAGCTGTCTTCGCCATGGAAAGGCAATTAGCCAACTGTGCCCACAAGTGTCTAGTTGCTGTATCGCAAAGCTTTAATGCCCAGAAATCATTGCTTGTATAAGAATTTTGTCCACCTATAGGTAACTTTAGCTTAGTAGTAAAGTGACCACTTATGAAATTAGTCATGTGCAGACTATTTCTACCCTTCCTCCCCAAGCCTGGCTGATGCAGTCTTCTTTTCCTCCATATTTTTCTTTTTTAATTTTTTAACTCTTTTTTTTTTTTCTTTTTTAAATAAAGATGAGGTCTATGTCACCCAGGCTGGTCTCGAATTCCTAGGCTCAATGATCTTCCTGCCTCAGCCTCTCAAAGTGTTAGGATTACAGGCATAAATTATCACACCTGGCCACAGTCTTCTTTACAAGTGGCATTTAAATATTTTCCTTACATTGGAACATTCCCACACAAACGCATGATGATCCCAAGGTAAGCATGCTGCCAAAGTCCTTTATCCTCCTCCTCCCCAAATTGCTTCTTTTTTCTGGCTTTCCAGTTTGGGTAAATGGCACCAACCTTCTCCCAGGCACCAGGCTTCCAACCTGGGTGGTCATGTTAAACTTTTTTCACTTTGTCCGCAAGCCACGAATATTCCATCTCAACCCACCTCCTCTTTCACTGTCATCATCCCAATTCAGGACCACTTACCTTTCACCTGTGTTGTTTCAGGAGCCTCCGTCTGCTCACAGAAATGAGTTTACTTGTCCTTGGGAAGGTTGCTAGCAAGGAGCAGTTCTGATCCTTAAGTCCCTGTTTCCCACCTGCTATGGACTCAGTTGTGTCCCTCTCCCCACCCCCAAATTCATGATTCTTATGTTGAAGCCCTAACCTCCAATGTGATATTTGGAGATGGGACTTCTGGGAGGTAATTAAGTTTAGATGAGGTCACGGGGTGGAATCCTCATGATGGGAGTAGTGCCTGTGCAAGAAGAGGCACCAGACAGCTTATTTGTTCTCTCTCTCCATGCACACATGAAGAAGGGGTCATGTGAGTACACAGCACGATGACAGCCATCTATAAACCCATTAGAGTCTTAGCAAGTGGACTATTCACACATCAATTATTCCAAATTGACCATTCACCTATCCCTCATCCTCTTTAAGAGTGGAGTAAAGGGGTGAAGAGATGCCAACTTTTTCCCACCAGTGGAACTCCTTCCACATGGAGGAAACATCGTGGAGAAACTTCCCCATGGTTTGGTGAAGACATGTGTCCTGACCAACAGTCCACATCTGATTCATCCCATGCTCTCACCACCTAATGCAGGACTTGGTTCATGGGAGGGACTTGGTTCAAACCAAGAAGGGAGCCCTCACCAGAACCTGATCATGCTGGCTCCCAGACCTAGACTTTCAGCATCCTCATCATGGACTTCCAGCCTCCCGAACTGTGAAAACATAAGCGTTGTTTAAGTCACTCAGTCTATGATATTTTGCAACGGCAGCCTGAGCTAACTTAGACATCACCCAAAATTTGCTACAATGAATACACAGATCCAGGAATAAGAGCACTTATCATAGAGGCTAACTGTTGGGAGGAACTTCTTCGACCAAAGTTCTCAGCCTCTGAAAAGAATCACTTTCCTTATGAAAACTCATGCTGTCTACATGTTTTTGGGATAAGTCAGTTTCATTACTTATGTGATAATCACACCACATGTCATCTTGCTTTCAAAAATAACTGTTTAAATTGCTATTTAAATGAGAGATGTACGGTCGTGCAGGGAGGTTCTCAGTTTTTCCTGCACCGTTCTAGCTAAAAAACAAACAAACAAACAAAACCAAGTAGCTGAAACATTTTCCCTTTTAAAATTTTCCTGAAAACAACTATCTGGGTTAGTAAGAGAAACAATCATCTGCTGATCATTTCACTGCTCATCACCTTTTCTCCGAAATTCGTTTCTATTAGCAAGGCCCAGTGGTTAGCGGAGCCCCTGACTCTTGATGTTCTTATGTTTTTCCACATTTTGGGTCATGCTTGCATGTCTTTAATGTAAAATCAGACTTGAGGCCTCAGCCTTTGAGAATAGCAGAGTCTGGCAGGGCTGTTAGAGGTTTCGGGACAAACAAAAACCAGCTTAAGCAGGGGTTTTGACAACTTTTATATATGTTAATTATAGTCACTGAGGGTCAAAAGATAGGGAAGGATACCCAAACTAGAAGGAGAGAAATATTGTAGGTGTGAGGCCAGTAGTCAGGGTGATGTTAAGCTATGCTGCAGTAATACACTCCCAGACTGCGGTGGCTTTCACATGAAAATTTATTTTGGTCACATAAAGTGCTTTGCCAAGTCTGGTAACTCTCCAGGTAACTTCTTTCCTGGTGGTGATTCAAGGAGCCAACAAACTTTTATTTTATGATTCCAGTATCTCAACACATGGCTCCTGAGGTCACTGAGTTTAGGAAAGATAGAGCCAGTGAAAAAGGAGCTTTTTACTACCTCAGCCTAGAAATGACACTTGTTACTTTTGTTTATAGTCCATTGGCCAGAAAGAGTCATACGGCTTTGCTGGATTTGGAAGGCAGGGGCAAAATGGGTGAGCTCATACATATTCAATGAGCAATCAGTGTCTTGGCCTCCAGGGCAAAGTTCAGGTCAATTAATTTACTTTTCATTCAATTACAAGGCAGTCCCCTAAAATGTATGAAATTTTCATCTTTCTATTTCTTATTTTGTACTCTAGAAACTGTAGCAGAAGAGGTAGAAAAGAAAGAATAGTCATTTACTCTTTGATTTGGCTTTAATTTCCTTGGCAGGCAAATTAATTAATTTATTTATATTTTATCTAATTTTAGAGACATTAATACTTTTTTTTTTTTTTGAGACAGAGTCTTGCTCTGTTGTCCAGGCTGGAGTGCAGTGGCACGATCTTGGCTCACTGCAACCTCGACCTCCTGGGTTCAAGTGATTCTCCTACCTCAGCCTCCTGAGTAGCTGGGATTACAGGTGTGCGCCACCATACCCCACTAATTTTTGTGATGTTAATACTTTTTCAAAGAGCATCACAAAATAGTCTGGCAACCTACATTCTAATCCTAATTATTTCAATAACTAATCGGTGACCTTGACTATTTAACTTTGCGTCTCGATTTTTGGCATGCTCATCCGAATATTGGGCATGGTAATCCACCTCCTTCAATAAGTTATTGTGAAATTCCAATTCGATGTCTGAAATGCTTACCAAAGCACTCCGCTCACAGTAGACGCTAAAGGGTTTGTTGAATGACTATCCATGAGCAAATTAACTTAACTGCTTCCCTTTTAATCTAATAGAAACTGCTAATACCATGATGTAAAACATAAACCATGCAAGGGGCATGGGGTCATTTAGTCAACCAGAATGTCATGGTTGATAAATGTATTCTTATGTGGACATGTTTTATAATGAAACAATTCTTGCTGTACTCTACTGAGCTATTGTAAAGCTCAAACAAGATTATCTGTGAAAAGGCTAGGCAAACTGTCAAGTGACATGTAAAATATTGGGGTTAATAATATTGTGACCAGGACTGGCTTCATTGATGTGTGAACTGTGTAGTCACATAGGGACCTGTACTCCCTTGGCTGAATGATGTGCTATCATCATCTTGAAATCTTAGTATTTTTTTAAACAAGGGTCCCCACAATTTCATTTTGCACTGATTATATAGCTGGTCCTGGTTGTGACTAAAAATGTTGTTTCTTTTTACAAAAAGAGAGTTTTAGATGCTTTTTCTGGTCCCTTTCAGTCCTCAAATTATATGATTCTAAAAAATATTTCAAATGTTTTACCATTTTTATTTATTCATTTAAAAAATCCTTCTACTTCTACCATTCTTCTATTTCTAATCAACATTTTTAAAACTATCTGTTATTTCTCACAAGCTCTCAATCTTTCACTTTCCACTTCTGTGAAGCTCTGGGAAAAGATTTTATTTTCCCCACTAGATTCAGTCTACTTAGCTAAAATCCTTAGAGACAATTTCAACTTTGTGTTTTTATGAGGCCTCTTTCAAAGTATGCCGTGCTGCTGCACACTTAATGGTCTGGATTCTAGACTGAAGACATGCATTGGTATTGAGTAATGCATTTAATGTTTTTATAAAAACATATTTTTTAAACATCTACATTGCAAAGGGAACTTTCAAGTCACAGTCCTCTCCTTCTGAATCGGAGAAGCTATAATGGAGCAGAAAATGTAGAAGACTTGGCATTAGTAGATTTATGTTCAAGTTCTTGTTCTATCATTTACTGGATGTGTGAACCTAACAGAGTTGCTTCAATCTCTCCAGGCCTTAGTTTTGTCATCTGTAAAGTGGGGTGGCAGGGGGAGGGGTAGGTACTATCTGCTTCATAGGGCTCTGGGGGAAAGAAATGACAATAATGTCCTTAAAAATCAACCTCTTTTAAAAGGACTAACATTCTAGAGGTTTTTAAAACAAATTTTAAATAATTTCATTCCATGAATAAACAAATCAGCCATGCATTATTTCTCATGATGGTTAGCTTAGCAGATTCCACTGGGTTAGGTACAAAACCGGTTAACTTGTTAATGAATATTAATTTAATGAATACCTTCTGAGCATCCACTATGATCTGGGTACTTTGCTCAACATACACCAAGAATTCTGTTATTATTATTATTATATTAAATTAAATGAAATTTTAAGTTCCAGGATACATGTGCAGGACGTGCAGGTTTGTTACATAGGTAAATGTGTGCTACGGTGGTTTGCTGCACCTATCAACCCATCACCTAGATATTAAGCCCCATATGCATTAGCTATTTATCCTAATGCTCTCCCTGACCCCAACCCCTCTGGCCGGGCCCCAGTGTGTGTTGTTCCCCTCCCTCTGTCCATGTGTTCTCATTTCACATTCTTCACAGAATTAGAAAAAAAGTACTTTAAAATTTATATGGAACCAAAAAAGAGCCCATATCGTCAAGATGATCCTATGAAGAAAAAAGAAAGCTGGAGGCATCATGCTACTTGACTTCAAACTATACTACAAGGTTATAGTAACCAAAACAGCATGGTACTGGTACAAAAACAGAAACATAGACCAATGGAACAGAATAGAGATCTCATAAATAAAATCACGTATCTACAACCATCTGATCTGTGACAAACCTGACAAAAACAAGCAATGGGGAAAGGATTCTTTATTTAATAAATGGTGCTGGGAGAACTAGCTAACCATATGCAGAAAATTGAAACTGGAGCCCTTCCTCACACCTTATACAAAAATTAACTCAAGATGGATTAAAGACTTCAATTTAAAACCCAAAACTATTGGTGGGGATTCTAATATTATTAATTCACAGTCTAATATAGTCTAAAAAACCAAAACCACACAGCATTATACATTCCTTCATAAATATTATTTCTTCAACAAATATTTATGGGCATCCACTACATGCCAGGTTTGTCATATAAAGATTTTTAAAGGAGAGATAGAAGTTTCTATGGGGACTGTAACAAAGAGTCTAACCAAATGTCTCTCTTTTTAAAAAATATGGCAAGGAGTGGAGAAAAGTTATTGGAAAAAGCTGATAGAAGAAGTCCTCAGGGAATTAATAGTAAAATGGTAGGATGGGCCATTTCAGATAAGAAACGGTAAGCCTTGGGCCGAGATGCGATGAGTAGGGGAGAGAAGTAGAACATTAAATACTCTGCGTAAGAATTATAAATGTCTCCAAGGAACCTCAAAAGCAAGTGAGTAAAGAAACCTAGAATAGAAGGAACTAAGGGAGATTAATGGGAGGAAGGGGTGGGGAAAGAGAGAGAGAGAGAGAGAGAGAGAGGTGAAAATTTAGGAAGCCTGGGACCTGAGAAGAAAGGGTGGTCAGGGAGAAGCTCCCTGTGGGAGGAATGGCCACTGCTCCCAGCTGTGTCAGTTGTGTACTGTACAACTTTAGGGAGAAATATTGGCAATACTGGCCTCCTGGTTCACATAACTGCTAGAATAATTTCTCAGCAAATTGTTAAACAAAATTACAAAAGGCCATTATTTTGTATTGAGCTCTTGCACTAGGCCCCAGCAGACCAGACCAAACCAAAATGGAGTCACTCATGCTAAACGTGACATAATAAACTGAAACTTTAAGGAAGCAGATAGATTCTAAAACAGACCAGGTTCTGTTTAACTGCAGCACAGGAGGTCTCCTCTACTCTAACCCTTAGAAAAAAATTGCCTGATGTCCTTATTCCAATCATACAAAACCCATTGTTCTGCTATTTCCCAGTGGGACTGGAGAACAAAAAAAAATACATTTATGATGGTGACAGAATGAATCAACACCTAAAGTTGCAGTAATTGTTAAATTAAGTTTAGCCTAAAGCTGCCTCCTTATAAGTAGTCTACATTCAGTGTAAATGTTTCTCCATACATAATGAGCTGTACTCTAATTGGAGGTATAAGCAGTCTGTAACCTATTCTTGCGCCAGTCACCAAGTTTTGGTCAATTAAAGACAGCCAACTCTTTAAACTGTGTTCAAATAAGCCAAACACTAGGCTAAAACAAATCAGCTATTTCTGTACCTTCCTTCCTTTTTATGTCCATAAGTCCTTTTTCATTTCGTGGCTATCTTGTAGCCTCTGAACCTATTTTGGTTTGGGGGCTGCCTGATTCACGAATCATTCTTTGCTAAACTAAACTATGTTAAATTTAATTTGTCTAAGGTTTTTCTTTTAACAAGATGATAATAAAGACCTTGAAGGATGCACTCTTTTTAAGTTCACAGAAAGTTGTCTTTTGGACTAGCAGGGCTGTTTGGTCAGGGGAATAGCTGTTCACCTTTACATTGCTTTTGGCAATTGCTCTTGGGCATCACCTCAAAATCTCTACTTAAATTACACTATACGTAATTTCCTTGTATAGTGAGGATTTTGGAAAACTCAGGGAAAAGTTTCACTTGGTGGACCTAGGATGGTAGAGAGGAAGAGCTTTACAAGGAGACATCAGGAAATGGAGAATTCGGGAGAAACCTACAGTCACCAGGAAACTCGTAAGTACCTGGGGAGTCCCTGCAGATGTGAGGGATTGGGTAGACACAGTACAGTTCCCACTTTTGTGATGAGAGTTCGAGCAGTTTCTATTTAAATATCACAGGACAGGGTAACTCCAGTAGGCTGGAGAACTTGGGGTCCCTAAAAGAAACCAACATCAGTATTGTAGGTACTAGCAATATTAGATGTGTCCTTCAAATAAAACCTCCTCCTGCCCCACACTTACTCAAGTTATTCTGTTAGTCTCTCACCCTTAAAGGCACACAAAAAAGGGAGCAATTGTTTTTTAAACTCTGCTCACTAGATTCGGTCTGATGAATACATTTCCAGATGATGTTGCCAAGAAACTTGGAACCATCTTTCTCCTACCCAAGCTCACTATATGACTTGGAAAAACCCTGTGATCTCTATGGACCTCTGGTAAAAACACCTGTCTTGCCTCTCCAATCGGCTGTGATCAAAACAATAACAAGCGCTTCCTTGGCTGCAAACCTCCTTGGAAAATGTAAAAGGGCCCTAGAAACAGAGGAAGTTAATTATGCAAAGGGACATTTTCTTGTCTCTGGACTACATTCAGGGCCACATTCAGAACCACGAGGAACCCTGGGATAGGCCATCATTTCCCTGCAGAGGGAAGGTGCAGGCCTGGTCTAAGTAGCTGCAGCTGCTCCCAAGTGGCCCTCACTGGGGCCCAGGAGGTGACCTAACAGTTCACAGCAAAGGTTCTCATTTTACTTGAAAGTACAGCTTTCTCCATCCCTCACCACCCCCAGAATTTGTAATCTAGATTTTAAACCACATGTAGTCATGCCAAACATTTTTTTCTGAGATTGTCAAATGTTTGTAGTTAATTATCAGTTGGAGTCAGTGTAACAAAATCTGCATTGCTATGCTGTATTTTATTAAAATGCCTCTGATATCAGCCGGGGGCTGCGGTTAGTGTGCTGCTAGTACATGCAATGAGGTTTCTACTTCTCCTCTGAGGAAAACCCCAACAGGCTTTATAAATCAGTACTTTGAACTGGAATGGCCCAGACTTACCGTAAGAAAGCACTATCACTTCCACTTTTAAGAAACAATGAACTATTTCCTGGCTTCTCAATTAGAAAGGCTTTTTGGGACATTAAAGAAAAAAATGTAATATATAATAAATATACCAAGGAACAAGCATGATTAATGACACTCCAGAAGAATTTTTCAAGCTGGTTTCTTATAGCTCAGGAATCTACATTTACTTCTCAGGAGAATCCAGCTTCCATGAGGGCTATAATGAATGCACAGAGAAACTCAGAAAATACAAAAGAAAATCTCACTTCAAACTCTAGGATTTGACTCAAGGATTAAGCCTTCCTTGAATGCGTGGAGTAGGCTAAAAAGCTGCTCTTACCACTCATTAACTTCTTATCCATTGCACTGGAAATTACTGCGAGGGCATAATGGGAGTTGGTATACCAGATGTGTCTTTCAAATGGGAGTAGGAGCCCAGAGATCACCTTCCTCCTGCAGAGAGGAAAGGAAAACAGCTTGTGTCCTAGCGTCTTCTTAGGACTTCTGAGCCTAATCAACATATTAACTCTGGAAGATGTGATTAGGCCAGAATGTATCCCCCAGTCATTCTTATCTCTTCTTCCATCTCTGGCCACGGAGAAATAGATTTCTCTCTGTGTACAAAACTCAGCCATTCATTAACACTTAGGAAGCTATCGCCTCCTTAGCTTTTCCAATATATCACTTTACCTCATTGTACAGTATCTTAATCACTCCAGCTTCTTTCCTCCATAGACCTTCTCAAGCCTTCTCTATCCAAAGATGAAGGATTCCTACTCTTCCTTCCATCACCTGAATTTCAAAATCATGCTGCCTTCACCTCCTTATGTAACATTTGCTCTGTCACCCATGGCAATCTCACTCACCACTTGCCCGTGAGACTTCTAAGAATCACCGTGGACCTTCCATTGGCCACATCCTAAAAAACTCTTTTCAGTAGTTACTGGATTTACCTTTTTGCTGCAATTATTTTCACACTGATGTTTTTGACATTCCTTCTCCCCACCAGTTGTACAATAATGTTTTTTCCTTCTCCTGCCACTTCCAATTGCTCTTTTTCCATTTCCACTGTCAGTTATTTATCTTTAAAGGTCCTTTAAATGTAGGGTGGTCAGAGGATTTCATCTTTACTTTTCTGTGGGATCAGTTTCTTCATCTGTAAAAGGAAGACGATGATACTGCTGGTAGGAATACGAAATGATGCAGTCACTTTGGAAAACAATGTGACCATTCCTAAAAATGTTTAAACATAGAATTACCATTTGACCCAGCATTTCTACTTCAGGTATATGCCCAAGATAATTTTTTAAAATACATGTTAACACAAAAACTTGTATACAGTTATTCATAGCAACATGATTTATAACAGCCAAAGAGTGGAAACAAATGTCCATCAACTGATGATGAGTAAACAAAGTGTGATGTATACACACAATGGAATATTACTCAGTCATACAAAGAAATGAAGTATGCATTCTCTACACGCTACATACTACAGCATGAATAAAACTTGAAAACATGCTATAGCACATGAATGAAGCTAGACACAAAAGACCAGATTTTGTATGATTTTGTTTATATGAAATGTCTAGAGTTGGAAAATGTATAGTGATAGAAAGTGGATTAATGGTAGTATAGTAACAGGGGAAATGATGAGGGATTAGGGATAATAGCTGTCTTAGTCTAATTATGCTGTTACAACAAAATACCACAGACTGGGTAATTTATAAAGAACAAAAATTTACTTCTTACAGTTCTGAAGCCACCAACATGGGTGTCTGGTGAGGGCTGTTCTCTGCTTCCAGGATGGCACCTTGCTGCTGTGTCCTCATATAGCGGCAGGTGGAAGGCAGAGGGGCAAACTCTCTCTGAAGCCAATTTTATGCTGATATTAATCCGTTCACAAGGGTAGAGTCCTTGTGACTTAATCACTTCCCAAAATGCCCTCCTCTTATTACCACCTTAATGAGTATTAAGTTTCAACATATTAATAAAGTTTTGAGGGACACCACATTCAAAGCAAAGCAATAGCTAAAGGTTATATAGGTTTTTTTTGTAGTAATAAAAATATTCTAAAATTTACATTGATAATTGCACAACTCTATGAATGTGCAAAACATCCATTGAGTTGTACACTTTAAATGGATGAATTATATGGTATGTAAATTGTATCCCAATAAAGCTGTCACAAAAACAAACAAGCAAAAAATGTAAAGAAAAAAAGAGGAAGAGGATGATATACCTACCTCATAAAAGGTTTGGGGAAGATTGATAAAATGAAGCATGAGCATCCCATAGCACAGTAACTAGCTCATAAGGTGTGCTCAAAAACTGCTAGATATTGATATTGTTATTCCACTTTCTTTAGTTACATCTTATGCTCAAAGTTCCTTTCATTGCAAGAAACAGAAAACTCCATAAACAGAGAGCAGAGTGTGATTCAAATAACTCACAAGATTCAGGGGCTGGAAGCAAAGTTTCATGCATTCTTTTACATGTATCTAATACTACTTCATAATAAAAATACTTTCAAAGAGTCATTAATGGGTCTAGTTGAGCTTGGTTCTTATTAAATATTTATAGAGCTGGCAACCATCTTATCCATGCAGGGAATTAGACAATAGAAGCTGCTCCTTTTGTATCAGGGTGTTTATATTGTTTTATTTGGCAGAGTGCTAGGAAAGTTAGGTTTGCAATAGAATCTTTGGAGGAGAGTTGGTTGGGATTTCCAACTCTCCTTTTTGTCCCTTTTTAGTAAGTTTTGAGTAACCTTCCTGTACTTGGTACGTACTGTCCCTAGGAGGATAGCGATAGGATCTCAAGATTTGAGTAGTAAACTTCCTTTAGGAATAGTTAACTGAGGAGTCATTGGGATCATTGTTCCCTTAAATATGCATTTAAATACCAAATGTTAATTTTTTATTGAACTAGAAAAACATAAAAGTTTAAATAGTGCAAGTGTAGGCCCTAGACCTAAGGGATAAATTTTTCAAGTATAAAATCGCTATGATGTATGTCTTCCTTTTCATAGCTTTTATCAGTTATTTATCACTGCTTTATTCATCTGTAGGATTTAGTTGTTTTGTAAAATGTGATGACATAAGCTTTGGGTAGAGACCTTATTTGTCTCGTTCACTGTTTAATACCCAGCCAGAACTAAGTCATAGAAGGTACTTTTAAAATATTTTTGAATGAACAAATGAATAGTGAATATACATAAAATATATTAATACTATGTATAAAACATATGATGCTGCACAGGCCTACACACATGTGCATCCACACATGTACGTCTACAGTCTGGGGCTCAGGTTCAGCTTGGGTGAAATCTGTGATGGTAAATTTTATGTGTTAACTTGACTGAATCATGGGATACCCAGATATTTGGTTAAATACTGTTTCTGGGCATGTATGTGAGGGAGGAGATTAGCATCTGAATTGGTAAACTCTGTAAAGCAGATTATCCTCCCCAAAGTGGTTGACATCATCCAAGTCATGAGGGCCTGAATAGAATGAAAGGTGGGGAAGGGAGAATTTGTTCCCTTTTCCTGATCGACTGATCTGGGACATTGGTCTTTTCCTGCCCTTGGACTGGGACATGCACAACTGGGTTTGGGTCCCCTGGTTCTTAGGGCCTTGGACTTGGACTTAACTATACAGCCATCTTTTCTGGGTCTTCAGCTTGCAGTTGGCAGACCATGGGATTTTTTCCTCCTCCATAATCATGTGAGCTAATTTCTCATACTAAACCAATCTGTCTGTCCATATATCTATCCATCAGTATCTATGTATTTACCAACATCTACTTATCTACCCATCATTTTCAATGTATTTACCAACATCTGTCTATCATCTATCTATTTATCTATCTATCTGTGAATCAACCAATCAATCGTGGCAGTTGGCTCATATGATTATGGAGGCTGAGAAGTCCCACAGTCTGATCTACCATATGAGCTGGAGACCCGTGGTATAATGCAGTCCTCAAAATGGAGGTGGTAGGAGGA
>CAUYQU010013863.1:0-12938 GCA_963574635.1 Cheracebus regulus | reverse complement strand
CCTTGGGGGCCTCCCCCTTGCTGCCCGGGGGCAGCCGCAGGATCCAGAAGTTCCTGTTGCGCAGCAGGTTCTCCACGTTTTCCAGCCGCCTCTGCAGCAGCCCGTACTCCTGCAGCAGGGTCCCCAGCACGGCCCACTTGCCCTCTAGCTGGTTCCTGAACTCCACGGCCGTCTTCTCACAGTCGGCCAGCTTCTTCTCAGCCATCCCTGTTCGACCCTCTAAGGAAAGCAGGCGAGCAGCCTGCGATTCAATCTTCCTCTCCATGGCCTGAATCGTGGCTGCCATTGTCCACGGAGAAATCTTTCAGAAACAAAAGAGATACAGCATCATTCATTCCACCCATTGTCTTCATTGATCCCCTCTCTCCCTAAGCACAGGGGAGCTGGGCTGGGAGCTCATATGTGTGGACAAGTGGGGCCATCCCGTACCACATGCCAGATCTCAAGTTGGCAATCACTGCTTGGGTATCTTACGTCTATGTCTGGGTGGGTGCCCTTGCTTCAGGTCTCTGCAGCACAATGCAGACCTTTATCATGGCGCTTACCACCCTACACGGTAATTTCCTCCTCACGCCTTCAGTGTGGGCTCCCTGAACATTGTACTGCATCTTTTCACACCACAGTCCTTGACACATGGTTGGTACCCAGTGCAATCTTGCTATGTAAACAGTGACTTAGCATTGCTGGGCATTTTAGTGGAGAAATGGTAAATTGCAGATTGACTAGAGCCCAACCTGCCCCTCCCATCATGATTACACAGGAACTGACTACTGATGATGACCCAGCAAAAAAAACAGCTGGTTCACTGAAACAGCACAAACAAGAGTATTGCTCAATTTCTTTTCTTTTCTTTTTTAAAGCATCTCATGTCCCCTTTTAATAAACATAAAAATCTAATGGCCAGTTCCTCTTCCCCCAGGACAGTCTCATTTTGTCCCCATCTGCCCCTCCCCTACAAGCTAAAATCCCCATGACTGCAAACCTAGGTTTTTTGACACTGTAAGAGCCTCACAAGATTCTTTCTCGTTCCCAATTCCCACCCCGCTCAAGGTTAAAACGATGGCCTCAGACACGTTCGTAGCCACACCAGGAGCAGTGACACGCCTACTGACGGGTCAGGAAAACAGACATATGCCACAGAGTTAGACTTGTATATGGACAGCAGCCATCTTAATGAAAGACGATGGGCTTCTCTATCATTGGAAACGTTCACATGGCGTATCAGTGACTGGCAGCTGGGACAAGAACGAATGGGCACAATTTGCCTTGGGTGGGGAGCTGGACTGCTTGAGCCACCCATATCTGCAGGGCAGAGAGGAGCTCCTGGCATTGGGGACCGAGGATCGACGCCTCCTTACAACATTCTGCAAAATAACTCCTCAACAAAAGGTTGATGACTATTTCCAAAATGAAGAAGTGGCTACCTGGAACCATGTGGATTCACTTAGAGAAAGTCACTGAGAACTAGAACGTGTATGGATACCTCAAAAAATAGAAACAAGAATTTCAGCAGAGGCAGAAAAAACTTGTCCAGGGCGGTGCTTAAGAGCCTGTCTGGATGTTTGGAGGGAAGCAGGACCCCAAGAAGGTAGGACTCTAAGGGGTCTTCAAGGCTGGGAGGTTCTGGACAGGCAGAACTGCTTTTAATCGAAAACCTGGATGTGGGTGGGGGTCTTGCTCTCAAAGAGTAGATGGTCCCACAGGCACCTGGGCAGGCTGACTGGTTCTGGGCTTGAGTCCGCCCTCCATCTAAGGCCACTGTCCCTTCCCGCGCCTCTCCTTTCTCAGATCAATCCCTGTCACGTGATCCCAGACATCAAGAGTTTACTCCAGAAGCATCCTTGCACCTGGTCACCAGCTCCCCATCCACTGAAATCCTACCCATCCTCCAAGTGCATTATTACAGTCTTTGTGTGGCATGAAAGGGACCGCTGCATAAACTACTTTATCAGGAAAATATTCGTCTTTTACACATGAACAACAGGATGCACGGTTTTCTTACAATTGTAATGGGGCCAGGAAGCCCTGTGTGAGGCCTTCACACTACGTGGTGGGAGGTGGTGACTGTGCGCTGCCCATTCCAGCTCAGCTCCTTACTGACTGGTGGCTGGAATATGTGGGGCTGTCCTTAGAGTCCTGCCAGGGGAGCCGAAACTCTTTGCTTGAGAGAAGCTGATGGTAAGAGGAGCCGGATCCCTCACCCGCCGCCCACCTGCAGGATGAAGTCCCGGCATGCAGGCCCTTCCTAGTCTCTGCAGCCTCCTCTCCCACTGCCTCCACACCAAAAGCATCTTTTTCAGGCTCATGGGACTCATTTCTGTCCCACACCCTGCACTGTCCGGTCTCTCTGCGCCTTTGCCCAGGCACTCCTCCCTCCCTGAAAGCTCTACGGGTCTAGCTTGGCCTGATGAAATCCTAGCCTCCCCTAAAAGTCCAGCTCAAATCTCAGAGGCGCAGAACATCAGGCCAGGAGGGGTGAGCAGCGGTACCAGACGGCCCCCTGACGCTCCTACCCCTGGAGCCCAGCGCAAGCTTCCACCTGGGTGCCAGCACTCACCCTTTCTGTTTTGCACTATTACTACCCGCGTACCTGTCTGCTTGGTCCTTGAACACACAGAGCCACTGTGTGTCTTTTCACACTTTCCAGCTGTGCAATCCTGGGCAAGTTAACTTCTCTAGGCCCCAGGTTTTTCTTTTGTATGACAAAGGTAACAGTACCCACCCCACGGGCTTGCTATGAGGACATACTAACGCCTCAACAGGGCTTGGTGCAGTGCCTGGCTCTACGTTCCTTTCCGCGCCGACCCCGGGGAGCCGGGCATGTAGTGGGTGTCGTTGTATGCGGATTCGAAGCCGGACACCTCCCAGGTGCCACCAGGCCCACAGGCCGAGCGACAGGCAGAGAAAAGAGCAGCGGCTGGGGGGCATCCAGAAGGAGGGGACAGCCGATGGGGCGGGGGCATGAAGCCCAGGAGGGCCCAAGGAACTTGGCGTGGGGCGGCCCCGGCGCGGGGACAACCGTTCCGCCAGCGCTCGAGCTCCGCCCGGAGTGGGGGCCCGGCCGGCGGGCGCAGTAGGCCCCGGCGGACCCCGCGCCCCGTTCGCGGGAGCCCCAGGCCCGGTAGTCCGGCCCGGCCCCCGGAGCCCCTCCCCAGGGCCTGCGGCGCTGTGTGCCAGGCCCTGGCCGCCTGGGGCCCCCAGGCCGCGATCCGTGCGCGCGCGGGTCGCCCTTACCGGAGCCGCTACCGCCTCGGCCATGGCCCTGCGCTGTCCCGCCTGGCCCGGAGGAAGTCGTCGCCGCCGCCGCGCGCGGCCCCACGCAGGCCCGGCCGCCCGGTGCTCTCCGCAGGCGGCGCCCGCCCGGCCCTGCCTCCGCCGCCACTCCTCGCTGGCCGCCCCTGCGCCGCGGCGCCCGCAGTCGCGTCGCCTCCGTCAGCACCCGGCGGGTCCACAGGGCATCCTGGGAGCCGGCGCTGCGGCCCGGCAGACGAAGGCCGGTGAGGCTTCCTGGAGGCAGCGCTGCCGCACAGCCCCACCTGCAGCCCGAGAGGCGAACTGCAGGCACGGCGCCCGCCCGCCCGCGGCCCCGCCCCGCCCCGCCCGGCCCCACCCGCGGGGCGCGACGGGAGGACCCAGCGACTCTGGGCGGTCCCCGCTATCGCTGCCCGACTGCCGAGCTCTGGGGGAGTCGCTGCGCCGGCCCCGCGGCCCGGCCCAAGAGACTCGGTTACCGAGTGGGTCCTCTTCACGGGACCAGCCTGGCTGCTCCTGCGGGCGAGCAGGGGCTTCCGGGCAGAGCGTCCCCCGGGTGACCGCGGCCAGGACGGCCCTCTCGCCCCGGGAGGCCCGGCCCCCCTCTGCGCACCCCACGAGCACGTCTGCCCTCCGAGGTCCTGGACGTGGAGGTTTGGGCTATTTGCGGGGGGGCAGATGTAACTCATGCTCATCTGTGTTTGAAATGGAATAAATACTTCCAACAATAGTAATATAGTTCAGTGAACCCCGGTAGACGCCACTTAGCATTTTCTATAATGTGTTTATTATAGTGAAGACTTTTTAATGGCATGAGCAGTGGAACGCAATACCATCATTTAAAATTACTTTGGTGAAGGTCTTGGTAGGGCCACATGTTCATGATATTTTAAGAGAAAAAGCCTGTCCAGAACGATCCTGTCTTTGTTTTAAATTAGCGCTTTAAAACAATATATAACATTATATGTAGCATTATATACTGTGTAGATGTATAATTATAGTTTTGAAAAGTTTGGAAGCATATATATCAACATGGCCTAAGTAGTTTTCTTTAATAGACCACAGGCCATTTTTGTGCATTTTCTAATTTTTTCCAATTCATGTTTTTATTTTTCCTTAACAAGGATAGTATTTTTAAACAAGGAGAGAAAAATAAAAATTTAAATTAAAGAGGCAAACCAGAGCAAGGGAAGGAGGGTGCTTTGGACTCCCACATGGTTACAGTGGGTATTGCCTTTCAGGAACACGACTGCTCATCTGTGTATTCCCTGAGACTAACCAGCCAACTGCCTAGCACACACTGAGAAGAAAATATGTGAGAGATCTGTAATCTTTTTCAAACAAGGCAGACCGTATAGAATAGATAAAATTTGAGCTGGATCTTGAAGGATTGGCAAAATATTGATAGACAGCATTTCAGACCAGAGGGTGGTATAGGGGTGTGAGCTGGATGACAGCCTTAAAAAAAATCGAGGCAGGAAGATAGAAAGCATTTTAGGGCTGGGGGCAGGGCTCACACCTGTAATTCTAACACTTTGGGAGGCCAAGGTGGGCGGTTTGCCTGAGCTCAGGAGTTTGAGACTAGCCTGGGCAACATGGCAAAACCCCATCTCTGCTAAAAATGGAAAAAATTCGTGGAGCCTGTAATCCCAACTCCTGGGGAGGCCAAGGCACAAGGATCGCTTTAACCCAGGAGGCGGAGGTTGCAGTGAGCCGAGATTGCGCCACTGCACTCCGGCCTCGGCAACAGAGCAAGACGCTGTCTCAAAAAAAGAAAAAAGAAAAATTCCAGGGCAGCTCTAAGGCGTTGGGTCAAGTGGACAGAGAGTACACCTGCAACAGAAATACAGTGATTAGAAAGCAGAGACACTTTTCAGTGTGCAATTTAAAAAGTCTACTTTGACAGGCTGAGTCGGATGTGCCAGGGCCATGTCTAGGTAGTGATTTCCAAGCCTAGCTCTCAGAGCAGCTGCATCAGTCTCTGGGGAAGCTTGTGAAGGATATGGATTTCTGGATCCCATCTCATATCTACTGAATCAAAATGTTTCTGGGATGGGTCCTGAGTATTGTGGAGAAAACTTATTTTACAAGAAGTTCTCTTTTTAACAAGTTTCTTGTAGGAGTTGACGCAAGGGTGAAGGTGGGGCTCTTCTGACTGCCAAGTTAGGGAAATGATGACTTGCTCTGTCCTCCTCCAAAGACAGGGATCTATTGCAAAGCATCTCTGGTAACTGGTCCTCCAGCCTCTGCAGAAAGCGTGAAGATAAACCTCCTTGGATTGAAATATGAGGCTTCCAAAGCTTTTCCCTCCATTTCTAACTACGAGTCAGCTTGTGTGTACATGTGACTAAAGCGGGCATGAGTTTCCACTGCTGTGCCTTTCCTCATGGGTTTCCCCTCTCCTTTTGCCCACCCAAAGTTCTCACACCTTTCCGAGACTAGCTTATACCCTAATTCTTCCAACGAAGTCTCTGCATGCCAATTATGCCTGCAGCAAGCTCTGCGTTATCCCAACTCTAATACTTTTTATTATCAGTACCATTCATTTGGCACTGAGAAAAAAGTTATAATACAAGGTGATAGACAGTGTCCTAACTTACCTCTTGGATTATGAGTTCCCTGAGAGCAAGGGCTGTATATTATTTCTCTTGTCTCTCCTGCAATGCCTAATACCAGACAGGTTTATGCAACATAAAGTAATGATTTAGTATAAGTCTTAATTGATTGCTCTGTGTGGTGTGCTAAACGATGGTCAAAATAATCACCCCTCTTCTCTGCTCTAATCATGCAACGCCTACAGTCTCCACCTTCCTGCTGAGCATTCCTGGAAAAAAAAAATCATAATGCATCTTCAGCACACCCAGAAAGAGCCTGGAAGGGCTGCTGAGCATGAGACCACACGTCAACTCCGGGTATCAGGGAGGCAGGAAGTGTGTGGTTCAGACTCCGTACAAACTGTGTAGATGTAGGGGCTGCCGACCCATGCACCCCTGTGAGTGCTTCCTATACCCCAGCAGGTACAGCAAAACAGATGTACCTCTATTCTTCCAGCTGCTCCCTTCAACCTGAGCTATTCCCTTGGGACCAGGCACCACAGCCTAAAAGTTTAGGCTTGGGGTTTTCAAAAAGGTTGTGGTAATCACTGCTGCCACTAAATATTTCCAGCTGGCTTCCCTTGAGGAACATGGCTGGATGGCACTTCCTGGTTTCTTCTGACTGGATTGGACCATGTGACAATTTCTGTCCAATGTTTTTTCTTTCCCTCTACTATGGTGACCCAGCAATATTTGAGGAGGTGGGTACTGTATTTGCCTGCATCCTGGAGGCAGGGGACATTGAATAGAATCCCCAGCCACCCCATGATGAGCTACTTACAGCATGAACATGAAACTCTTTGTTGTAATAAGCCACATGGTTTTGGGGTTGCTTGTTCCGCAGTTTAACCTAGCCTATCCTGACAGATACAAAGGCATGGTGAAAGTTGGCCAGGCATTGCAGCAGGCATCCTTGGGCTCCAGGTGGTGTCTGCAAACTTAACTTCACGTACATTGTCTGAGTGCTCTCACATTGAGCATTACCCTGCAGCTGTTAGATGTGGTGAAGTGCTGGAGAACTTGCAGCTGGCCCTGAAGTCTCTCCCATGGAGCCAGTGCCAAGTTCCTGCCTTGAATCCCTCAGTGAAAATTGCAGAGGGGGATGGTCAGGGCCATGGCTCTGAGAAGCTACCTCCTTTCCCTCTTCTGCTGGGAGCTGGGAGGCTTACAAGCCTCTGGGATTGGCTGGCTGGAGGCCAGGGCCTCTAAAATATTCTATACCAGAGCCCTTGAGTACAGAGAAAGGCGATTGCACGTCCTGTGTGTCTGGACGTTGCCTGAAATGGCCCTCCGGGAGCCAGAGTTGTGATGCTTTGTTCTACTTTAACCATCCATGTAAATCTTGTCTCCTTTATAAACTTCAATGCTTGTTTTAATTTCAAAAGATTATTGGGACTTACTGACCACAGTAAAAATGTGATTTGAGTCTTTTTTGCAACAGGCTTGCCGCCGGAACACAGGTGTCATGAAAACTACCCCTAAAAGCCAAAATGGGAAAGGAAAAGACTCGTATTCACATTGTCATCATTGGACATGTGGGCAAGTCTACCACTACTAGCCATCTAATCTACAAATGTGATGACATTGACAAAAGAACCACTGAAAAACTGGAGAAGGAGGCTGCCGAGATGGGAAAGGGCTCCTTCAAGTATGCCTGAGTCTTGGATAAACTGAAAGCCAAGCGTGAACATGAGAGCACCACTGGTATCTCCTTGTGGAAATTCAAGACCAGCAAATACTACTTGACTATCATTGATGCCCCAGGGCACAGAGACTTCATCAAAAACATGATCACAGGGACATCTCAGGCTGACTGTGCTGTCCTGATTGTTGCTGCTGGTGTTGGTGAATTTGCGGCTGGTATCTCCAAGAATGGGCAGACCCGAGAGCACACCCTTCTGGCTACACACTGGGTGTGAAACAACTAATTGTTGGTGTTATCAAAATATATTCCACTGAGCCACTGGACAGCCAGAGAGACATGAGGAAGTCATTAAGGAATTCAGCACTTACATTAAGAAAATTGGCTACAACCCTGACACAGAAGCATCTGTGCCAGTTTCTGGTTGGAATGGTGACACCATGCTGCAGCAAAGTGCTAACATGCCTTGGTTCAAGGGTTGGAAAGTCACCCACAAGGATGGCAATGCCAGTGGAACTCACTGCTTGAGGCTCTGGACTGCAGCCTACCACCTACTAATCCAACTGACAAGCCCTTGCATCTGCTTCTCCAGGAGGTCTGTAAAATTGGTGGTATCACTACTGTTCCTGTTGGCCGAGTGGAGACTATTGTTCTCAAACCTGGTATGGTGGTCACCTTTGCTCCAGTCAACGTTACAACTGAAGTGAAATCTGCTGAAATGCACCATGAAGCTTTGAGAGAAGCTCTTCCTGGGGACAATGTGGGCTTCGGTGTGAAGAATGTGTCTGTCAAGGATGTTCATCGTGGCAACGTTGCTGTGACAGTAAGAATGACCCACCAATGGAAGCAGCTGATTTCACTGCTCAGGTGATTATCCTGAACCATCCAGGCCAAATCAGCACTGGCTATGCCCTGGTACTGGATTGCCACACAGCTCATGTTGCATGCAAGGTTGCTGAGCTGAAGGAAAAGATTGATCCCCGTTCTGGTAAAAAGCTGGAAGATGGCCCTAAATTCTTGAAGTCTGGTGACGCTGCCATCATTGATATGGTTCCTGGCAAGCCCATGTGTGTTGAGAGCTTCTCAGACTATCCACTTCTGGGTCGCTTTGCTGTTTGTGATATGAGACAGATAGTTGCCGTGGGTGTCATCAAAGCAGTGAACAGGAAGGCTGCTGGAGCTGGCAAGGTCACGAGCTCTGCCCAGAAAACTCAGAAGGCTAAATGAATATATTCCCTAATACATTCCACCTCGGTCTTAATCAGTGGTGGAGGAAGAACGGTCTCAGAACTGTTCGTTTCAATTGGCCATTTAAGTTTAGTAGTAAAAGACTGGTTAATGATAACAGTGCATCGTAAAACCTTCAGAAGGAATGGAGAATGTTTTATGGACCACTTTGGTTTTCTTTTTTGCATGTGGCAGTTTTAAGTTATAAGTTTTTAAAATCAGTGCTTTTTAATGGAAACAACTTGACCAAAAATTTGTCACAGAATTTTGAGACCCACTAAAAAAGTTTGAGGGAAAAAAGTTGATTTGATGTTTCAAGACCCCTCTCTTGCTCCTGAAAAGGGAAACATTCCCTCATCTGCCTCGCAGGGTGTGAGATGGGGGCTGTGGCTCACTTTTTCGGTGTCCCGCTGCTCAAATCTCTAACAGGAGCGTGCAGACAGGCAGGTTGTGAGGCTCTAGCAGCATCTAGGGTAGGGTGTATACAGCTCCTGAAGCCCCAGTGGGTGTGTGTGACAATGTGCTCTTTCAGTTTAGCCGTCCATAGGTGGCTTATGTTAAACAGCTCAGTTAGACCCTCTGCCTTATCACAGGGACAGAATGCTTTCTGTAACTCGGGGTTCTTGCCTTAGTGTGCCATAAAAATTGGATCACCCGTGGGCTTGGGGGATGGGTGTAAGGTTTTTTAATTCAGTGCTGGTAGCTCTCCGTGAGGTGGATGGAGAGGCCAGAAGGAGGATGGAGTGGGAAAGTGGTCTTCCTCTGGAATTGGGCCGCCCAGTGGCCGGGCTCTCCTCCGCCTGGCCTCGGCTGACCTGCACGTCGTCCCGCCATCGATGGCCCGCTGGTGTCTACTGGTGTCTGCCAGTGTGTTCTTCTGCTGGTGAGTTCCACTCAATGTCCAGCTGCCTGTGTCTGTGCTCACTAGGGTCTCGGGGCTTTTATAAGCACAGGATGCGGGTGGGAGGCGGTGCTGTGGCGAGCCAGGGTTGGAAAATGCCACATTTGGGCACAGACAGAAACAGAATTACCTGTCCTCACCTAGGTCTGCAGTCACAGGCCTGAGAATGGAGCCTTTGCCAGGTACCCTGCCTTTCTCTACTCAGCACTTTCGGGCCCCGCTCCTGTATCACTCCCACATCCCTCTTCACTCTGGATCTCCCTCTCAGGAGGTCTGTGTCTCTGTCTGAGAAGCACAACTCCAGGCATCTCAGGTGTTGCTGAGTTTCCACTATGATGGCATCACCCTCCACCAACCTGGAGGTAAGATCCTGATGTGGCATTAGAAAGCCAGGGGCAAGGTGGGCAAGTGGCAACTGTGCAGAGGAAGTTTCAGTGCCTTACTTCAGTTCCATGATTACCTTTCAAGTTTTCTAGAACCTTCCCTAGCCTCAGTTATTCTGATATGCTGATGTTAAAACCTGCCTACACCAAGGGTGTTTATGACTGTCAACAGCTTAGAGAGTGACCTATCCCAGGGCCCTGGCATCTTCTCTGGGATCAGAGCTTTGAGTGACAGGAATGAACAACGGGGCATTCCAGGCTCCCTCAGCAGAGTGCAAGTTTCTGTGCTTGAGCTCTCCAGGGCAGAAGTGAGGTCACCTTGCACCAGTGGAGATGAGGTGGGTGGTAAAAGAATACAGGAGGGCCTTACTTTAAGCACACTCCAAATATGGAAGTATGGAAAAATCCAGACATATGAAACAGGCATCAGAATTTTGTTTTTCAATCCATTTAAAATTTTTAATAACTAAAGTTATTGAATTTCCCCATGACTAAAATCTCCACAGCTTTTGAAAATAATGTTCTAGGGACAAAAATTAGATTTCTCACTATGTACATTCAGGAGCACTTACTGTGCAGAACATGGCCCACCCTAGCAATGATATTATTAATTATAATAGAAACAAGCTTATTACTCAGATGCTGACTCATATTTACAAGAGGTTTTGAAGTTTTGTAAGGCTGACCTTTGAATCATCCATTTTTGAGGACCCCACAATAGTCCCTAATGGCTTTCAGAGTGGGGGAAGCCTGTCGCATCAAAGGCTAGTTAGGTGAAATGAAGAATATTTTATAGGAACACTGAGTCCTTTCGAGCTTGGCTAGGGACAAAACCCACTCAGTAGAAGTTAGTCAACAGGTCTATACTGAGTACTTACTGGGTCCTTAGCCAGGTATTGGTCATGAATTGTATAAAATCAAGGCGACAGTATTTTCTAAACAGAAAACTTACAGTTTTTAGTGTAACAAAAGATCTTTATGTCACTTATTGATGCAAAGAGATATTCTGGGAAATGCAATTTGGACCTCAAGTATAGAAAAATGTGGGACAATTTATGCATTCATTTGAATAAAAGAGAATATCTGAAATTATGATTGTCCTGAGAAAACAAGTATGCATGATCATTTGTTCAATAGAAACTGCTCAGGGTTCAGCACAAAGATGAAAGCTGCAGTGCTTGCCTCAAGGAGCTCACTGTCTAGTCAGAGATGGATGCACAAATCAACAATAAGGAAATAGATGTGAAAACAAAATTCAGGAGAGTGAAGGAGTGCTAAGTCTTGCCTAGGAGTCGGGGATCTCGTCTCAAAGCAGGTAACTCGAGCTGAACAGAGAAGGATCAGTAGAAGTTTGCTAAGCAAACTTGGGTCAAGGAATATTCCAGACAGGAAATAGAATGTCTGAAATATGGGGGAATGGGACTGTGCATAGAGAATGACAAAAAATTCAGTCTGGTTAGAATGGTGGGTGGCCATGGGATGGGGTGAGGGATGAGAGGTGAGAAATAAGACTGAGGTGAGATCATAAGTAGTTCTGTATACCATCTTCATAATTTATTGTAATTTTTACTATTTTTGGGGGGGGACAGGGTCTCACTTTGTCACCTGGGCTGGAGTGTAGTGGCATGATCTTGGCTTACTGCAGCCTCAACTTTCTGGGCTCAAGCAATCCTCCTGCCTCAGCCTCCCAAGTAGCTGGGACTTTAGGTACATTCCACCACACCTAGCTAATTTTGTTTGTTGGTGGAGATGCGGTTTTGGCATGTTGCCCAGGCTGGTCTTGAACTCCTGGGCTCAAGCGATCCACCTGCCTCAGCCTTCCAAAGTGCTAGGATTACAGGCGTGAACCACTGCCTGGCCTCATGTTCATTATTTACATGCTGTTATCTAGGTCAAGTGCTATCAAATCATTTTAGCTCCAAGCCCCCCTTTCTTCAAATAAAAATCTGAGAAGTGCAATATAGAAATTGGATCAATGAGAAACTGCCCTGTGTGCGTGTGTGTGTGTGTGTGTGTGTGTGTGTGTGTGTGTGTGTGTGTAGGGGGAGTTCACAAGTCCCCTGGCAGCCTGACCACTTCTACATCCCTACCGGAGGTTTTAGAAGAATTTCCACAGAACACACTTTGGAAACTACTGATTTAGAAATTGGAGAGTAACTGATAAATTCTCAGCAGGGAGAATTAGGTATTTTGAAAGATTACTCTTGAGGTTGTATGACTGGTTGCTATAAAAGGAGGGTGGCCAGTGCTAAGAGATAAGCACAAAAGCTCAGGTGAGACAGTGAGAGGACACATTGGAGCTCTCATTGTTGAGAAAAGAGGCCCTGATAAACACCCCATTCTTTCAGCTTTGACCCCTGCAGGGCTAGATCTGCTTCATAAAAACTCACATCTAATTTGGAATCATATCATTTCCAAATTGATCTATGATAATCTGCTTCTACTCTAACTACCCAAGAAGAGGAAAAGCAAATTTCTCTGAAAAAAGTTAATATCTTGAAGAACGGGGAGAGATCCAAGATGGCCGATTAGCAACAGCTCAGGAATGTAGCTCCCAGTGAAAGTGTAGAGAACAAGTGGACACCACACTTTCTGACGAATTTTTGTTGCCCACAGACCAGGAGATTCCCGGCAGAGGAGCCACACAGGTCGCCAGCGCGACTCTTTTGGCCAGCGCGGCTGTTTTGCCAGTGCCCCAGCGTGGCGCTTCCTGGTGCGGAGTATACGGGACGGACGGGCTCGGCTGGTCCCATCCCCACAAGAAAAACAGCAATTGGAAGCGCTGAGGACTGAGAGTTTCACAGCAAGCACAGCAAACCCAGGAAGGTCCGGCTCTGTGGGGAAGGGGCGTCCGCCAAAGGAAAACTAAGAAACAGAAAAACTTCATCACCGGGCAGAGAGAGATCCAAGATGGCCACGTAGCAGCAGCTCAGGATTGT
>CAUYQU010013859.1:0-11807 GCA_963574635.1 Cheracebus regulus | reverse complement strand
CCCAAATCCACAAAACATACATTTTTCTCAGTATCACATTATACCTATTTTAAAAGTGACCACATAATTGGAAGTAAATCACTCCTCAGCAATTGCACAGCATTTCACAGGTTTAAATAAAATATTGGTTGGCTGCTTATTTGTTATTTCCATTCCCTATTCCTTCCTGTCTCCATTGTTAAGCACAATTATTGGCATAAAAGAGAGGTTTTTAATACCCATTTTTTGACTGCATTCTAGCCTGGGCAATAAAACAAGAATCCCATTCTCTCTCCCTCTTTCTCTTCCTCTTTCTTTCTTTCATTCTTTTTTTCTTTTGCTGTTTCTTTCTCCTTTTCTTTTTCTAAAATAAATAAATAAATAAATAATAAAATAGTGTGAGTTAAATCATATTGCTTTTCTCTTTTCTCCAACTACTGGCTGAGTCCCTGCTGAGGTGTATTGAGAGGAAGAAGAGGGAGGGACAAAGGGGGGTTACAAAGGGCAGAGGAACCTTTGGGGAATGATATATTCATTATTTTTATTGCCAAGATGGTTTCATGGGTGCATATACATGTCAAAACTCATCAGATTGCATACTTTAAATAACAGTTTACTGTATACAATAAACCTGTTTAAGAATATATATTAAGGCCAGGCATGGTGGCTCACACCTGTAATCCCAGCATTTAGAAGGCTGAGGCGGGTGGATCATGAGGTCAGGAGTTCGAGACCAGCCTGGCCAATATGGTGAAACCCCATCTCTACTAAAAACACAAAAATTACCCAGGCGTGGTAGTGTGTGCCTGTAATTGGAAGTCTGAGGCAGAAGAATTGCTTGAACCCAGGGGGCGGAGACTGCAGTGAGCTCAGATCGCAACACTGAACTCCAACCTGGGTGACAGAGTGAGACCCATCGCAAAAAAAAAAAAAAAAAAGAAAAAAAGAAAAAAACATATATATGGTGGGAGGAAGGTAAGGATTCAAAAACTACCCAATGGATATTATGCTGATTACCTGGGAGACAAAATTATTTGTACACCAAACTCCCACAACGTGCAATCTACTCACGTAGCAAACCTGCATGTGTACCCCCAAACCTAAAATAAAAGTTGGAAAGAAAAACAAAATACATCTTAAAAGAAAAATGACCTAAGGCACTACAAGGAAACCCAGGCTGGGGTGAAAGTCTTTGGAGAATCAGCATAAGTGCCCACTAAGGGGTTAGCAGGAAAAGGGGAGAAGAGGAAGGTGGGGGTGACAGAGAGGTGTGGTAAGACTCACTAAAAAACAAAAGTCCAGGTGCAGTGGCTCACACCTGTAATCCCAGCACTTTGGGGGGCCGAGGTGGGTGGATCACTCAAGGTCAGGAGTTTGAGACCAGCCTGGACAACATGGTGAAACCCCATCTCTACTAAAAATATGAAAAATTAACCAGGCCTGGTGGTGCATGTCTGTAGTCCCAGCTACTCGGGAGGCTGAGGCAGGAGAATCACTTGAACCCATGAACCCGAGGTTGCGGTGAGCCAAGATGGTGCCACTATACTTCAGCCTGAGCAACAGAACAAGACTCTATCTCAGGAAAAAGAAAAAAAAAGAACTTAGACAACATTATTCTTTAGCAATTCTGCCTAGAGTGGGGCCTTACAATTTGGAGCAGCTGGTGAATTCTGGTTTTATTAGGAAGAACCAGAAAGAGAGTTATCTTTCATGCAGGCTCACAGAGCACAGAATTAAGTTCCTCTGACATTTAATTCTTGCCAAAACTGTGAAGGCGAAATTCGTCCTTTCCCCCTTCTCCCTACCTCCTTCCCTAGGGAGTCCGGCTCAGTCCTCTCCCCTCCCATGGCCCCCAGCCTTCACCATGGTTCCTCAGCACCCACCATCCCCAAAAGGCACCCAATGCCACAAGACAACTCACTCCTTCACTGAGTCAAATCCACCATCTTTTTTTTTTTTTTTTTTTGAGACGAAGTCTTGCTCTGTCGCCCAGGCTGGAGTGTAATGGCAAGATCTCAGCTCACTGCAACCTCCGCCTCCCGAGTTCAAACAATTCTCCTGCCTCAGCCTCCCAAGTAGCTGGGATTACAGGCATGAGCCACCACACCCAGCTTATTTTGTATTTTTAGTAAAGATGGAGTTTCACCATGTTGGTCGGGCTGGTCTCAAACATCTGACCTCATGTAACCCACCCACCTCAGCCTCCCAAAGTGCTGGGATTACAGGCGTGAGCCACTACGCCCAGCCCCAAAACCCACCATCTTAATGTCTAAGTGGGACAGTGAGGTCACCAAATCAAACTCTCAACATGGGCATGACGAATGAGTTATCAACCCTAACAATGCATTTTCATTTCAGCTGATTCTTTTTCTGGAGACAACACATTAATCTAAAATGGCTTCAAAAGCATGAATTCCATAGCTGGATACAGGGGCACATGTATAGTCTCAGCTACTTGGGAGGCTGAGGCAAGAAGATCACTTGAGCTCACGACTTCGAATCCAGCCTGAGCAACAGGGTGAGGAGACCCTGTCTCTAAATAAATAAGTAAATAAGCAATTCTAGATCATACTTGCCAAATCCAGTCTTCTTCACTATTTTCATACTCCTGAGATCTAGTATTTACACTACTCCACTCTCAATGTACAATTTTAGATTAAAAGTATTATATATTAAGTATTACATATTTGTTGATAAAAGAGCTATCTGAAACAGTCTATTAAATATGAAGAATGCTTTCCATCTGAGATTCGGCACTGAGGAAAAATATATTAAGCAGCTATTAAGAAATCACTGGCTAGGTGTGGTAGCTCACACTTGTAATCCCAGCACTTAGGGAGACCAAGATAGGAGGATCACTTGAGCTAGGGGTTCAAAAAAATTTTCTCTTAAAAAAAATTAATAAAAATAAAAAGTAAATTATTCATAAAATTTATGAATTTGAATCTTTATTTTTCACCCGAAAAGTGATAGTGCGCTATGAGGAGAAAACCTGGCCAAGTAATAGAAAAAATAAAATTAAATGCCTGCATACCAACAAATGCATAGTCTTAAGAGTCAAAAGCTTGGCCAGGAACAGTGGCTCACGCCTTTAATTGCAGCACTTTGGGAGGCCAAGGTGGATGGATCACTTCTTGTCAGGAGTTCAAGTGTTTTCTCCAACATGGTGAAACTCTGCCTCTACTAGAAAAATACAAAATGAGCCGGGCATAGTGGTGGGTGCCTGTAATCCCAGCTACTTGGGAGGCTGAGACAGGAGAATCGCTTGAACCCAGGAGGTAGAGGTTGCAGTGAGCCAAGATCCTGCCACTGCACTCCAGCCTGGGCGACAGAGTAAGACTCCATCTCAAAAAACAAAGAGTCAAGAGCTTAATTCCACTAGTTTTTCCTAAAACCAATAACTATAAAAGACATCTTAAGTAAAGGGATAAACTGAAGACTAAATGCTGTGTTTACCTAGTTTTATTCGCTGCATTCGTTCATGGAGCTGATTTACTAGTGCTTTCATCTGCTCATAGTTCTCCTAAAACAGAAATAGAGGAGTGGGGGAGAGAAACATTAGAAAGCAATTCCTTTTTACCAAAATAAAGGTCAAAAGAGAAAAACATTGTTCTGTGCCAACTCCGTGTGACCACCACTCTGGGCTTCCCCTATCCATGGCAGCCACACTGGGCCACTGGATTCTATGGAAAAATTCACCCCTGCCTGTCTTGTTCAAGCTCTTCTTTACCACCCCACTTGTCCATCTCTCCAAATCTTACCCCTCTGCAAGCCTAATTCATGTTTCATCTCATCTTCAACTCCACTTCTGGCCACTCCTACTCAATTTAACATCTTTCTTCCTTAAACACCTTCTGAACTTAAATTGATCTCTATTTGTTTTCCTGTTTTAAGCTTTTTGAAGATTAAAATATCATCTTATTTTTCCTGTCCCATCAGTCACTATCTGAGATTCCAACCAAGGCTTGCTTACTGACAAATTACACATAAAACCAAATCCCAGAGGGATAAAAATGATCCTTTTTTATTTTTTTGTATTTTGTATTTTTATTTTTTGGGACAGAGTCTGGTTCTGTTGCCCAGGCTGGAGTGCAATGGCGCAATCTCAGCTCACTGCAACCTCCGCCTCCCGAGTTCAAGCGATTCTCCTGCCTCAGCCTCCTGAGTAGCTGGGACTACAGGTGCACACCACCATACCCAGCTAACTTTTGTATTTTTAATATAGACAGGGTTTCTCCATGTTGGGCAGACTGGTCTTGAACTCCTGAGCTCAAGTGATTCACCCATGTCTGCCTCCCAAAGTGCTGGGATTACAGGTATAAGCCACCGCATCTGGCCAAGGATCCTATTTTACATTTTAAAAAGAACAAGCTGGGTGTGGTGGCTCACACCTGTAATCCCAGAGCTTTGGGAGGTGGAGGCAGAGGCATTGCTCAAGCCCAAGTGTCTGAGACCAGCCTGAGCAACATAGGAAGACTTCCATCTCTACAAAAAGAATACAAAATAAAAAGAATAAGAATTTTAAAATTATCTGGGCATGGTGATATGTCCCAGCGACCCAGCAGACTGAGGTGGAAGGATCTCTTGGGCCCAGGAGTTGGAGGCTGCAGTGAACTAGGATTACAGCACTGTATTTCAGCCTGCATGACAGAACAGGACTGTTTAAAATAAATAATTAATTAAAAAAACAAAACTCTATACTGGGATATATTCAGAAATTTTCTAAGTAATACACTAGGAAATATTGACAGTGTGAAGTAGAAAAAAGGTAGAGGGACTAACTTTTCACCCTTCTGTATTTCTAAACTTTGTTTGGTCAGCATATTACTTTTGAACAACACTTAAATAGCTAATTACCTTTGAAATTCAGCGTCTAGCCCACTAACACATTTTGCTTCCCATGTGATTAGCATCTCTAGTTATTTAGTTCCTTTTACCTGAAAGAACCCTAAGCAACTTCCTAACTGTTCAATCTTAGATGAATATTCAGTCTACAGTATGGCTTCATTATTTCCTATTCTCCACAGCTCCAAGAGCTCTGGAGGTCATGATTTCCTCTACATTCTCTTGCTCTGCAAAATCCAGAAAATAAAAATCAAGGAAGCAGCACAGTGTTCAGGAAAGAACCAGTGGGACCTAACACAAATATACACAGAACATGTCACCCTACACCAGCAGAAAAAAGTATGTAACTTAAGTGCACAGAGAACATTCTCCAAGACAGACTACATGTCAGGCCACAAAACAAATCTTAATAAATTTTAAAAGATTAAAATCATACAAATTATCCTTTCCTTTTTTTTTTTTTTTTTAAGAAGGAGTATGGCGTCTGGCTCTGTAGCTCAGGCTGGAGTGCAGCGGTACGATCTCAGTTCACTGCAACCTCCGCCTCCAGGGTTCAATCATCTCTTCTGCCTCACCTTCCAATGCCCTGTAGCTGGGATTACAGGGGTCTGCCACCACGCTCAACTAATTTTTGTATTTTTAGTGGAGACAAGGTTTCACTATGTTGGCCAGGCTGGTCTTGAACTCCTGACTCCAGGTGGTCCACCCCACCTCAGTCTCCCAAAGTGCTGGTATTACAGGTGTGAGACACCTTGCCCAGCCCAAAGTATCCTTTCAAACACAATGTAATGAAACTAGAAATCAATGGCAGAAGGATCACTAGAAAATTCACAAACATATGGAAATTAAGCAACGAGCTCTTAAACAACCAGCAGGTCAACAAGAAAAGCACTGACCCACTCAGGCTGATGTCTGCCTCCACAGACTAGGCAATATCTGTGCCAGGCTCAGCCCATCAGATTTACATCACAGAAGAGCCAGTACTGGCTACAGTTCACCTCCAAGGCAATCCTTTGTCAACCAACCTAGTCTCCTAAGGATGAGGCTCACTAACCAAGAAATAGTGTAATTTAGTGGCACAAGGATAGACTTGGAAGCCAGACAGACTGAGTTCAACTTTTAGTTTCCCTACTTACTGATCTCTCAGAGCTCCAGGTTTGTGTGTTATTGTTTTTCAATCACCTACAAAACAACAGTTTCTACAACCTAGTAATTTTCTTGTGAAGTTGAGCAACCAGAGAGGGTAGTGCCTGACAGTCACAATGAATTGGAGCCAAGCCATTGACAAGTTCCCACTCCGTCTTTTCAACCCTAGGACCCACCTAGGTAGAGTTGGGTGAGTGAGAAGCATTATAAAGCAACAGTTAAGACCCTGGACTCAATAGTTACGAGCCAGACCACCTGGCTTCAAATTCAGGCTCTGTGTTACCTCAGACAAATTACCTGGACCCTATATACCACAGTTTTCACATCTATAAAACAGAAATAACAATTGTACCTACTACACAGGATCGTTATGATAAATACATGAGTAAAACCATGTAAAAGCCTTTAGAAAAATGGTGGGCCCACTATAAAATTTCTGCCATTATTATTACTTATTATAGTGCTGTTATTTGTAATCAGGAAACACAGCTAAACTGGATTATTCATCCCATTCTCCCCCACCCTCATGGCCTTGCTTTGTCTAATATGAGCACACATGAATTTCATCATATCCCAGCAAGAACTTTATTTTACTTTGTTTTTATTTTTATTTTAATTTATTTTAAGAGACGGGGGTCTCACTGTGTTGTCCAGTCTGGAGAGCAGTGGCTATTCATAGGTGCAATCCCACTACTGATCAGCACAGGAGTTTTGACCTGCTCCATTTCCAACCTGGGCCAGTTCACCCCTCCTTAGGCAACCTGGTGATCCTCTGCTTCCAGGAAGTCACCATATTGATGCCCAACTTAGTGCAGACACCTGATCGGCATAGCGCACTACAGCCCAGAACTTCTGGGCTCAGGCAATCCTCCCACCTCAGCCTCCCGAGTAGCTGGGACTACAGGCACATGCCACCGCACCCAGCCCAGCAAGAATTTTAAATCCAATTTGTGTTCGGCCTCTTGTTCCTGTGCCTTTGGGCGTGAGAACGGCATGATTAAATCATGGCTGCTCCTTCAGCCGCAGTCCAGGAATGTGAAGACACATGGAGCAGACCTGAACCCATCCTGCAGTGGAACAGCCACAGCAGCTAACCACAAACCACCAGCACAAATGAGTGAGAGATTAAGAAACAAATATTTGCTGTTGTAAGCTACTGAGATTTTTAGATTGTTTGTTACAAAGCACAACCTAGCAAAAGGTGATTCATACAAAACCCATCACCAAATATCCTATCTCTCATCTGCCAAACCTCACTCCTGGTCCTAAAGCCTTGTTTGTATTAAAAACAGTTCCACCGACCTAAATATTCTCCCAGTTGGAAACTCCAAAGTCATCCATCTTTCCCTTCCACTCAGTGATTAACTCTGTAATCTTTGCTCCTCGGGTATCTATAACCCCCTCCCACATACAAGTCTAATTTGACTCCTTCATCTCAAGACTCAACTCTCCACTGTCACCTAGGTCTAGTCTTTTCCCTACATCAATCCACCCTTCACATTGCCACCACACTGATGATTCTACCATATCTATAGGATCATGTCACTTATCTACTTAAATATTCTAATGGACAACCTGCAAAATAGAATCTAAATGTGGCTTTTGCATGCAGGACCCTCCTCTATCTGGCCCCATAATCAATCAATGCCATCACCAGACACTATTCCATGAATTCCACGCTGTCTTGTTGCCCAGGCTGGAGTGCAATGGCGCAATCTCGGCTCACCGCAACATCTTTCTCCCAGGTTCAAACAATTCTTTTGTCTCAGACTCCTGAGTAGCTGGGATTACAGGCATGCACCACCATGCCTGACTAATTTTGTACTTTTAATAGAGACGGGGTTTATCCACGTTGGTCAGGCTGGTCTGGAACTCCCAACCTCAGGTGATCCACATGCCTCAGCCTCTGGAGCTGTGATTACAGGCGTGAGCCATTGCACCTGGCCAAATATTCACTTTCATAACTCCGTACCTATGTTCTTGTAACTCTCCTGGTTTGTATAGTCTCACTTTCTGTCCTGCACCCTGAACTTGGCTAGCTGTTACCCAAGATTCATCTCACCTATTATTTCCTATCTGTAGCTTTTGTAACCACCGTCTCAAGCTTTAAACACCCCTTCTTACACTGTACCAGTTACCTGCTTTCTTGTCCATCTTCCCTATAAAATTATTAGTTCCATTCCTACACATCTATACCAAATATCTAAAATAGTGCCTAGACCACAGTAACCACTTAATAATTCTGAATTAAACATTTTGTTCTGTGTTGTTTGCACTATTTAGATGTTATCTGTATAGGCTTAGAAATCATGGGAACAGAATGAAATTTTCCAGCTCTGATATTTCACAGGCTTTAAGTTTTCTGGCCTTATGATGCCTCCTAATTCCAAGAAAAGCCCCTCAAAGACACTGTGGGATGTTTTCTATTAACATAACCAACTTCTTTTTTTGAGACATAGAGTTTCCCTCGTTACCCAAGCTGGAGTGCAGTGGCACAATCTCAGCTCACTGCAACCTCCACCTCCCGAATTGAAGCGATTCTCCTGCCTCAGCCTCCTGAGTAGCTGGGATTAGAAGCATGTACCACCACGCCCAGTTAATTTTTGTATTTTTAGTAGAGACGGGGTTTCACCCCATTGGCCAGGCTGGTCTCAAACTCCTGACCTCAGGTAATCCACTCGCCAGAGCCTCCCAAAGTGCTGGGATTACAGGTGTGAGCCACTGCGCCCGGCCATCATAACCAACTTTTAAACTAAAATTTCGTAAGGTCAGCGCCTCTGGTTGGGGTGTTCTAGGCCAGTGGTTCCCAAAGCTGGCTGCCAAAAGTACCCTAAGGACTTCACTACAGTGTAAACACCACGACTCTACCTGAGACCCAGAGCTCCCCAGGTGAGAATTCTAAACCAGGCTTTCATGGCTTACGCCTGTAATCCTAGCACTTTGGGAGGCCAAGGCGGGCGGATCACCTGAGGTTTGTAGTTCGAGACCAGCCTGACCAATATGGTGAAACCTTCTCTATATAAAGAAAAATATTAAAATGTTTTTTAAAAAATAAAAAAAGAACCACTGATTTCAACGACACAAGTACAGTGCCAGCTCTAAAAGTGAACTAAAATTTCTCTTATCTGTTAGGCTTTTCTTCTTCAAACTTCACGTGGATCCCAGAATCGACTGGGGCTCCTCAGAGCAGCAGCTGCTGAAGCCTGCCCCTCCTCCACTTGCGGCCAGGCCACCGGGGCGCTCAGCCTACCTGGTAGACGGCAGAGCCCGCGTCCGGCTGGGTGCCCAACGAGGCCACCGAGTCCCCGTGATAGGCGCGCAGCCCGGCGGGAGCGGGGCGGGCACAAGGCAGCAGGGCTAACCTCCGGGCAGCCCACATGGCGGCGGGCACAGAGCGAGCGAGCGAGGAGAGCGAGAGAGCAGCCCGCGCTGGCCCGGAGCCGGTACTTTCCCCTGCCGCTTCCCTAGCTGGGGCGGCGGCTGGGCTTGGGTCCTTGCAGGCCTAGCGAAGACCTCTCGGATTCTCAGGCGGGCCTGCCCCCGCACGTGCCTAAGAGCGCCGCCCGCGATTGGTCAGGCCGCGCCACGCCCCCTGACCCAACCAATAAGGGACAGAGGCTCAGCCCCACGAGACAGCGTCCGGGTTGGAGCGCAGGAGAGCTGGGCTCCCGGCGGAGCAACTCTCACGTGACCAACTGGGTGTCCCGAAACGGCGCAGTGCTGAAAAAGCTGCGGTTGGCCTTGGGTTGGTGTTGTGTTGACACAGCGATAGATAATATCACGATGGTGACTGTACCTGAGGCAGGAGAATAACGGTCTGGAGGCAGGGAAACTAAGGCTGTCTCACATTGACTTCATAGAGCTAAACTGAAAGGAAAACCCTAACTTTCCATGCCTAAGTAACAAAAGGATCAGAGGCTACTCCCTTTGCAAACCCCCCAACTTTTCTGCAGGATAGATAGGAAATTGGCAGTCTGCAGCAAATCAGACTGACTACCGTGGAGTCTTCCTTTGCAACTTTGTAACTTAACTCCAGCTTCTGAATGGTTGCTCTCCACAACCAATCAGACTGATTGGGGGCCCAGTCTTCGTCTGCATAGAAGTATAACTTTGTAACTTCACCTTTGCCTCTGATTGGTTGCTTTTTGCTGTTTGCACTGGAGTGTGACCTTTGTAACTTCACTTCAGCCTCTGGTTGGCTGCTTTCTACAACCAATCAGACTGATTGTGGACTACCACTTCATTTACATGATGGGAAACTTCTAGTGGGTATTTGGACCCTAGAAGATTCTGTATCCCGTCTCTTGAGCTGATGCTCGGTCTGCTCTCACGCTGTGGAGTGTACTTTCGTTTTCCGTAAATCCCTGCTTTTGTTCTTTCGTTCCCTCGTTCTTTCTTTGCCTTGTGGGGCGTTTCGTCAAATTATTTCTTCAAAACGTCAAGAACCTGGGCAACTTGCAGTCACGACCCTCTACCGGTGACACATCGACAACATGGGTGAATCACATCTAACATGTGCTTGCGTACAGCACGACAAGTCTCTTGTCTTTTCACTGGAGACCTCAAACACTCTTCTGATTATTTTCGCTATGTAATTGTTTTTCTTTATTTTTTACTTAATTTCATTTTTTGAGACAGGGTCTCACTCTGTCCCCTAGACTGAAGTGCTTTGGCACGGTAACAGCTCACTGAGTCCTTGACCTCTGACCTCTCACCTCAGCCTCTCGAGTAGTTGGGACTACAGGTGCACATGCCACCAAGCCCTGCTAATTTTTTACGTTTGTAGGGGTTTCACCGTGTTGGCCGTGCTGGTCTTGAACTCCTGGACTTAAGCGATCCACCCACCACAGCCTCCCAAAGTGCTGGGGTTACAGGCATGAGCCACCACGCTGGGCACTATGTAGTGATAGATTGTGGACATCAACACTGTGATCTTAAATAAAGGACTCCGAATACACCCATAAAATTAAAACTCTATACAAAAGGTCTTGAACTTAAGGTTTTTCGTTCAAATATGTACTGAGTACTTACTAATTCTACTCCATCCATCGGTTGCTTAGCAGGGCAAAGTAAAGGGGGAAGAGAGATACAGAAAGGGTTTGTCTACACCTGGAGGTAAACTTAGTTTCAGACTTCAAGGTACTTATGAGAAAATAATACAAATGGTCACATAATTTCTTGCTGGACTGTGTAGGATAGACATTTAAGGAACAAAATGCAATTGTGAAAGGGTTGCAGCTGAGCATTGCAGCAGCATTGAGGGTGGGCTGAGCCGCGAACATGCCCAGACTTTGTGCAAATGGAGGAGAGCATGAGCTAAACTGCAAAGGTATGATTTACACTGTGCTTGCCTCCTATGGTCAAAAATAAAGCCAGTAAAAACTTACTGTTCATACATAACAAAGTAGCAGGAGAGAATGTTTGATATTTTAATTGCCACATTTTTTTCTCTAAATAGTTCAATTATGCAAAGTACTTAAAATTACCACCTGTAGACAGAAAAGACACAATAGGATATGATTCCTTGCTTTCTTTAAAAGTCGTTCGTGTTTAGGCTAGGTGTGGTGGCTCACACCTGTAATCCTAGCACTTTGGGAGGCCGAGGCGGGTGGATAACCTGAGGTCAGGAGTTTGAGACCAGCCTGGCCAACGTAGTGAAACCCCGTCTCTATTAAAAATACAAAAATTGAGAGAGATCCAAGATGGCCGATTAGCAACAGCTCAGGAATGTAGCTCCCAGTGAAAGCGCAGAGAACGAGTGGACGCCGCACTTTCCGACGAATTTTTGTTGCCCACAGAACGGGAGATTCCCGGCAGAGGAGCCACACGGGTCGCCA
>CAUYQU010013858.1:0-14259 GCA_963574635.1 Cheracebus regulus | reverse complement strand
GTGTTGCTCCTTCTCCGGGAATCTCCCAGTCTGTGGGCATCAAAAATTCGTCTGCAATTGCAGCATCCACTCACTCTCTGCGCTTTCACTGGGAGCTACAATCCTGAGCTGCTGCTACGCGGCCATCTTGGATCTCTCTCCGGCAGTTTCTTATAAAGTTGAACATAAAATGATTGTATGATTCAGCAATTACATCTCCTAAGTATTTACCCAAAGATTGTAAAAAATGTTCATAACAGCTTTAGTCATAATTGCTTCAAACTGGAAATGACCCAAATGTCAAACAATAAAATGGATAAACAAACTGTAATCTACAAATAGATCTAGGTATACATAAAGAAAGATTATAATACTGATATACACAAAAAATTAGTAAATATCAAAAACAGTATGAAAAAAGCTAGATACAAAATTGTACACGCTGTTTAATTTCATGTACATGACATTAGAGAAAAGTCATAATCTATAAAATCAAAAAGCACACTAGCAATTGCCTAGGCTTGAGGGACAAGGGATAGAAAATGACTGAAGATGGGAAAAGGGAACTTACTAGGGTAAAGAGAGAGAAGAGGAAAAGAAGCTATATCTAAAAAGATAACGACCAGAAGTTTACAAAGCTGGTAAAAGATAAAAAGAAATGGATTCAACTCAGCAGAGAAAAAACAACATATATATAATCAGAAAAAGAAAAAAAAAATATGTCCAGGCCTATCATTAAAACTACTGAAAAATCAAAGACAAAGGGAAAACTTTCCAAGGAGAAAAGGAGGCAAGTTCTCTTTATCATTTAGAGCTAACTTCTCAACAGAAATGATAGAAGCCAAATGACAATGGAATTACATCCTCAAAGGGATATGCCAATCCATAAATGGCAAAAATACCCTTCATCGATGACAGTGAAATAAAGACCTTTCTTCAGACATAAAAAAAAGTAAGCATTTGTCATCAACAAATCTACATTAAAATAAATATTAAAGAGCATTATTTGGGAAGAAGGGAAATAATCCCACCAAGGGAAGTCAGAAGACACAAGGAATGAAGAGCCACAAAACTGGTAAATATAAGCAATTATTGACTGTAAAAAACAATACTACTGTCTTAAGGCACTGAAAATAGCCAGAGAATTAAAATGCACAGTAACAAAAAATGAATATGAATAAATCAACATAAAATATTATAAAGTCTGTACATTTTTTTTTTGAGCTGGTGTCTTGCTCTGTCACCCAGGATGGAGTACAGTGGCACAATGTTGGCTCACTGCAACCTCCACTTCCTGGGTTTGAGCAGAGTCTTGTGCCTCTGCCTCCCAAGTAGCTGGGATTGCAGGCTCATGCTCCAACACCTGGCTAATTTTGTATTTTTAGTAGAGATGGGGTTTCACCATGTTGTTCAAGCTGGTCTTGAACTCCTGACCTCAGGTAATCCACCTGCCATGGCCTCTTAAAGTGCTGGGATTACAGGAGTCAGACACCACACCCAGCCAGGTCTGTACATTATTTTTGAAGTGACAGGAATGTATAGTAGTATTTGAATTTGATGAATCAGGAATACATGAAGGAGGGAAATTAAACCAATTTTTTTTTTGTAATTGAGACATGAGACAAATAGTGAGAAGGTAGATATAAATACAAATTTATATCTGTTTATTACTTAACAGTAATTCTGTTAAGAGGTCTAACTGCAGGGTGTCATTTCTAACCACTGGACTCTTAATGACCTCAAGACTTCATCTCTTGGAACAAGAAACCTTACCTTTATTTCCTGAAAAATTTAAGCTGTGGGTTTAGGACATTTGAGGATACACTTTTTTTTTCTTTTTTCTTTTCTTTTCTTTTTTTTTTGAGACAGAGTGCAGGCTGGAGTGCAGTGATGCAATCTCGGCTCACTGCAACCTCCACCTCTCAGATTCAAGTGATTCTCCTGCCTCAGCCTCTTGAGTAGCTGGGATTATAGGCACCCACCACCATGCCTGGCTAATTTTTTTATTTTTAGTCAAGACAAGGTTTCACAATGTTGGCCGGGCTGATCCTGAACTCCTGACCTCGTGATCCACCCACCTTGGCCTCTCAAAGTGCTGGAATTACAGGTGTGAGCCACCGTGCCCTGCAAGGATATACTTTTTAAGTTAAAAAAATTATCTCTAATCCACTTTTTTTTTTTTTGAGATGGAGTCTTGCTCTGTTGCCCAGGTTGGAATGCAGTGGTGTGATCTCAGCTCACTGCAACCTCTGCCTCCCAGGTTCAAGCAATTCTCTTGCCTCAGCCTTCTGAGTAGCTGGGAGTACAGGCATGCCCCACCATGCCCAGCTAATTTTTGTATTTATGGTAGGGACAGGGTTTCACCATGTTGGCCAGGCTGGTCTCGAACTCCTGACCTCAAGTGATCCCCCTGCCTCGGCCTCCCAAACTGCTGGGATTACAGGTGTGAGCCACCACACCTGGCCTCTAATCCATTTTTCAAGTGAGAACAAAACTAGTAAAATGTAGTAAATGAGTTATTATTTTCACAGAATAATTGAGAAATCATATTTTTATTTCTATAGCAGCTACAAGATACTTGTTGCATAAGTTCAACTTCAGAACATGTAATTAAAATATCTACATTGACTTCCATTATCCAACATGTCTAAGTTCAGAATTTCATATGGTTGTCAATCAGTACTGTTTAATGCCTGACCTCTTGTTTTCCTTATTCTCTTGAGACAGTGAATTTTTTTTTTTTTTAGGTGTTAAATTTTGATGTGGGGGTTTTGGGGATAGATAAGTCAACTTTCTAGCAACCTCAGTTCCTCACCTCTAAAAGGGAGACAATAGTACCTAGCACAGAATGTGGCAAAAGAATCAAATGAGGTAACAGTAAGTTCCCAATAAATGTTAGCTGTTGCTATTATTCCTACGTATTATCTTTGCCCAGCAATGATCGTTACTTTTGAGAGTATGTTTTAGCAATGGTAACTGCTTTTGAGATTAAGGTCAAATGCTTGGCATGAGCCAGTCTAAGGAATGGATACTTCAGGATCACACACAGTAACAAAGGAAACTCTTACAGAGTATGTCTGCCATAGGCTGGCTCTACTGTATCAGAGAAACAGGTCTTAGGCAGACAATAACAAATGCTGGCAAGGATGTAGAGAAAGGGGAAACCTCAAACACTGTTGGTAGGAATATAAATTAGCATAGCCATTATGGAAAACAGTATGGAGGTTGCCCAAAAAAGTAAAAATAGAATTACCATATGATTTAGCAATTCCTCTACTGGGTATACATCCAAAAGAAAGGAAATCAATGTATCAGAGATATATGCACTTCCATGTTTACTGCAGGACTATTCAAAATAACTGAGATATCGGATCAACCTGACTGTCCATCAGTAGATGAATGGATAAAGAAAATGTGATATATAAACACAATGCAGTATTATTCAGGCAGCAAAAAGAATGAAATCCTGTCATTTGCAGCAACATGGATGAAATTTGAGGCCATTATGTTATGTGAAATAAGCAAAACATGAAAAGACAAATATATCATGTTCTCACTCATATGTGGGAACTTGAAAGTGAATCTCATGAAAATATAGAGTAGACTGGTGGTTACTAGATGCCAGGAAGGAGAGGAGGGAGGGGCAAATGAAGAGGAAAAAGAATATAAACGTATTCATTACCACTGAGCTGCATACTTAAAAATGGTAAAGGTGGTAAATTATGTACAGGTATTTTACTTCAATAAAAATAATTTTTCAAAAATCACGTTGTATACCTTAAAAAAAAAAAAGTCTTATTCCTTTCTTCCCCAAAGCTGTCACCAACTTCTCTTGGTACTTCATTTCTTGAGGAATGACTGCAGAATAGGGACACACATCCCCAGAGTTGTATTTTGCTCTTGATGCCCCACTAAGCAAGCCTAGTAGTCATTTTCATTTTAAGTGTTTTATTACTAATTGCTATGGGGAACTAGGTAGTGCCTAGTGAAGAAGCTATGTTTCCTGGGGCTGTGGGAACAAATTGCAACAAAATAGATGGTTTGAAACAGAAACTTATTCTCAGGGTTCTGTAGACTAGAAGTCTGAAACCAAGGTTCAGATTCATTTCAGCAGAAGCCTGAAATCAGGGTCAGATTGATTTCAGCATAGCCGTGCTCCCTCTGATGTGTCTGGGGCTCCCACTGATGTGTCTGGGAAAGAACCTATCCTACCCTTTTCCTAGCTTCTGGTGGTTGCAGGCAGTTCTTGGTGTTCCTTGGCTTGCAGCTGCATAACTGCCATTTCTCCCTCGGTCATCACAAGAGCTCCTTCCCTCTGTGTGTCTAGGTCTCTGTATGCAAATCTCCCTCTTCTTTCGATTTTCTTTTCTTTTCTTTTTCTTTTTTTTTTTTTGAGACAGGGTTTTATACTCCGTTGCCCAGACCGGAGTACAGTGGCACAATCACAACTCACTGCATCCTCAAACTCCTGGGCTCAAGCTACCCTCCCACCTCAGCCTCCAGAGTAGCTGGGACACCTGGCTATTTTTTGTTAATTTTTTTAGTAGAGATGACATCCTGCTATGTTGCCCAGGTTGATCTCAAACTCCTGAGCTCAAGCAATACCTGCCTCAACTTCCCAAAGTGCTGGGATTACAGGTGTGAGCCACTGTGACTAGCCGCCTTTCTCTTATAAAGAAACCAGTCAGTGAATTAGGGTCACATTCACAAATACCAGGGGTTACAACTTGAATATATCTTTTTGAGGGACACAATTCAACTCATAAGAAAGAATGTCTTTAAATAAAAAGCTATTGGCCGGTTGTGGTGGCTCACGCCTGTGATCCCAGCACTTTGGATCTGGGAGGCCAAGGTGGGTGGATCACAATGTCAGTTGTTAGAGACCAGTCCGGCCAATATAGTGAAACTCCGTCTCTACTAAAAATACCAAAAATTAGCCCGGCATGGTGGTGGGCGCCTGTAATCCCAGCTATTCGGGAGGCTGAGGCAGAAGAATCACTTGAACCCGGGAGGCAAAGGTTGCCATAAGCCGAGACACACCATTGCACTCCAGCCCGAGTGACACTGTGAGACTCCATCTAAAAAAAAAAAAATTTTTTTAAGAAGCTATTAAAAGTTCTTATAATCCCTGCCCATGTTCTGTAGGTCTGGGTTTTTGGAAATCCCTGGGTAATGCTTTTTAAATGATCCTAGACTCCTAAACTCACAGCTCCTATAAAGTCCTCTATACAGAAGTTTGTCTTCCCAGGAAACAGGCTTGATGGTATAGTTAGAATAAATTTCTGTCCTCCTTGAGGACAGGGATCAAAGCTTCATAATTCCTTGATACTAGAATGGAGTCTGATATCAATAACATTTTTTATGAACTAGAAATCATTCAAGTACCTCCTTGTTTCAGCTGTGTAATCTGTTTCTCAGGGGACCTCCTGACTAGGTGATTACCTTAAAACTGAGCCATGCCATGTAAGAATGATCTCCTTAAGGTTTTTCCTCACACTCCATATCCTTACTGTTTCCTCCCTTGGAGACTATTTTACATCGTTCAAAAATCTTCTAGAAGTCATTGATTTGACTTCTGAGAGTAATAACACTTTGCAAAATACGCATTAGTGAAATTGCTTCCAGGTCATCATACTTTACATTTTTGCTTGGTGTAGTATTCCCAAAGGAAACCACAACTTCTTTAAAAGAAGTTACATGATTATGACTTCATGTATGCAAATCAGTCCTCCCCTAACATCCTTTTCTCAGTTGATTCTTGTCTGCCCTCAGTTCTACTTTTCTTTCTTCTTTATTCTTCTATTATTGTGGCAGAACAGATTGAGAAAGGGTCTTACTCTGTCGCCCAAGCTGGAGTTCAGTGCAGCCATTATAGCTCACTGCAACTGGGACCACAGGCATGAGTCACTGCACCTGGCTAATTTTTTAAATCTTTTGTAGAGATATGGTTCATAGTACATTTCAACTATATTGGTAGTGTTTTATTAAACTGTATGATAGGTATACAGAAGTTATTTTTATTTTTAGAATATTTTAAATAACTTTATAAGAATATTTGCAGGACAGAGCAAAATGATAGTAGATGATTTCTCCCACTAAAGGGATAAACCATCAAAGAAAAGATTTTTCACTTACAAGAGTAGCAACATAAATATAGAACTGAGGCTGGATGTGGTGTCTCATGCCTGTAATCCCAGCACCTTGGAAGGCCAAAGCAGAGGATCCCTGGAGCTAAATATTTATAGCAGCTTTATTCCTAACAGCCAAAACCTGAAAACAACCAAAGTTCACTAACTGTTGAATGGCTAAACAAACTGTGGTAATACATATAATGGAATACTACTCACACATAAAAAGAAAAAATTACTGATACATGCAAGAACATGGATCAATCTTGAAAGTATTACATCAAGTGAAAGAAGCCAGACACAACCAGCTCATACTATGTGATTCCACTAACATGAGGCCACCAAACACAAACCTGTAGCAGTAGATATCAGATCAGGGGTTGCTAAGGGCCAATGATGAGGACAGAAAATCGATAATAACGGGGCATGAGAGAACTTTACAGACTTATAGATATACTAAAAATGATTGTGATAGTGGTTCACAATTCATTACATTTGTCAAAACTCATAGAACAATATTCTGTAAAAGGGTCAACTTGACCATATGTAAATTATGCCTACATACAGCTGATTTTGTTTTTTTAAAAGTGGGGGTAAGGTGGGATGGGGTTGGGGGAGATATTATATACAGAAGAACAAAGATAAGAATGACACCAAATATCTAACTAAAAACAACAGCCAGAGGACAACAGAATATTACATTGCTAAAAAAAAAAAAAGTCAACCTAGAATTATACATCCAGTTTAAAAATAAATCTTTCAAAACTGAAAGTTAAATAAAAACATTTTCTAAAAAACAAACACTGATAGAATATTTTACCTGCAAGCAATATTAAATAAAGGAAGTTATTCAAACTGAAGGAAAATTATGAAAATATAGATCTACAACAAGAAACGTGACAGAAACGGTAAAGATGTAGGCAAATAAAATTTACTCTTCTTAATTTCATTAAAATTTCCTACAAAAGAAAATATTAGCCCTCAAAGAATGTATTCTATCAATCAGTTAACAAAGAAAAGACAATATTATACAAACTTTTTCAAGACGTGGAGAATACAACACATCCCAGACCATTTAAGCATGCCAGACACTGTTATCCTAATTCTAAATCCAGACAATCACAATAAAGCAAAACTGAAGACTAATTTCCTCAAAATGGCAATCGAACAATGAAAAAAAAATTTAGTTAAAGCCATTCCTCACATCATATACAAAGGTAAATTTCAGGTGAGCTGATGTTCTCATGTGAAAATAATGTCTGAGATGGTTAGGAAGAGGATGTACGAGATTATATTCAGGTATATGCTGGTAGAATGTCGCCATAAAAATTATTTTAATATAAAACATCCAAAAAACTAAGGCACACAAACTATTTTCACTCTTCATGTTGATCAAGAATTTTCCTATTTCTTGTTAACTCAAAAAGACTGGATGCAAAAAACTTGCCAACTTAGTTTTTGGTATGGCCTTGTGCTCATACACTACCTTACTACCTTTATCTCTCTATCTTTTGTTTGTTTGTTTTGGAGATAGGCACCATCATTGTCACTACAGCCTGGAACTCCCCAGCCCAAGTGATCCTCCCATCTCAGCCTGTTGAGTAGCTGGTACCAAGGTGAGCACCACCACAGTTGGCTGATTTTTAAATTTTTTATAGAGAAGGGGTTCCCATACGGTCTTGAAGTCCTGGGCTGAAGCAATCTTCCTTCCTCAGCCTCCCAAAGTGTTGGGTGGGATTACAGGCATGGACCACCACACTCAGAAATGACTTTTCTAATATCCTTAAATCAGTGCTCATGTAAAAGTTTCAGCCTTCTCATTCCACGTCCCTCAGAACTACAAATCTTAAAACTCAGAAGTTAAATGACAGTCATTCCGTAGAAGTAAAACACTGTTTGCTGCTTATTTCTACTTAAAAAAAATTATATATGTAATATATGTGTAAATATTATACATGTATATATTACATATATAATATACATATTCTGTAGATGTATATTATATTTATACATATATAAGTATGTGTATATATGTATAATATATATAAGAAACGTCTAGAACTGGACTGGGGTCCCACTGATATCCACATTTCAAAACAGAATCTAAAACTCCCTATAACTGGGCTGGGCTCGGCGGCTCACGCTTGCAATCCCAACACTTTGGGAGGCTGAGACGGGAGGATCGTTTGAACCTAGATACTGGAGATCAGTTTGGGCAACAGAGTGAGATCTTCTCTCTACTAAAATAAAATAAAACTCCCTAAAACTAATAAATACAAAATTTTGTGTGTAGTGACATATGGAGAAAAGCCCCAAGGTTTTCCTCTGATCTTAAACGGGACTATGATACCCCATTACCCCGAAAAGAACCTGTTCTAGAGGCTGAGCACACAGAAGCTCATACTGGATTATCAAATTGGAAAGTTAATAGAGAATGTTCATGGTCATTTACAGGAGATGTAGGGAAAGCTGTTTATTTAGACTGTAAACTCCTAAAATGTTCATAAATCTCAATGGAAATTAAATCCACTGGGATGGAAGAAGTATCATAACAGACAAAGAAGCTAAAGGTTAAAGAAAATAAGGTTTCAATCAGTGGTTACTTTTGTGCTTCGGAACTCCAACGTAACTTTTGGCATTATTCGTTTCAAAGCCCGAACATTATCCATAAACCCAAAATGAAACGTATGGATAACAGGGTCTGACCAAAAAACAGTTGTTTCCGACGTGAATGCATCAACAGCTTACTTTTGTAGCGCTATATAAAGCGCTGTCACTTGCTGCTTTCCACGTGACCGTCACGATATTCCCGGTCTGGAAGAGTAGGACAACAGCATCTTTTCTAGATAAGGAACGTTTTGGATTCGATTTATGAGGAGTGGGGCGCTCACCAGGTTGCGCGAAAGCCATTTTTCCACATTAAGGGCAAGCACACACCGTGTGTGATAATTTTAGGGATGAAGACGAGGATGCAATTACGAAAGCCGTCTGTGGGGAGTGAATTACACTCGGGGGAGGTTAAGCACGTCGGAGAGAAAAGAAAGCTGAGAGACAGTTTGTAAAAGAGGGAAGGTAGCGTTAAGAGGAGCCTTCCGTCAGGGGCAACAGAACGGGGGCGGGCGAGGCGTCTACGAGATGGTCGGAAAAGGACGTGAGGGAAAAACCTAGAGGCTACGAGGAGGCGAACAGACGGAGAGCCTGCCTCAGGGGAGCGAAGCAGCCCGCATGAAGCCCCCATCTGGAAGGGGTCTAACTCGGCGCCCCTCCAGCTCCGGACGCCCTTTTTGTTGCTCTCCCCTCGCGGTGGCTCACCCCTGAGATCCTTGCTTCCATTAAGACGCTCCGAACACCAAACGCCACAAATTCAAAAACGAGCTTCAGAGACTCGCGGTCTTGAAAGTCTCCCAGAGTGAAGGACAGAGGAGCCAATCGAAGCCCGGCTGGCCTCCGACGTCAAAGGTGATGGGCGTTGCTAAGAAAAGGGGATGGGACGATGCCGAGTTGCCACGACGACGGCTTCCGGGTGGGCGGCTTGAGGTGGCTTCCGGTCGGGAGGCGAGACGCCGCGGGAAAATTCTCCCTGCTACAGGGACTAGGAGGTTTGGGGCTGCGGCCGTTTCCTCGGGACCCCGCACGGGACTGTGCTAGGTCACGCCACCGGCTGTGTCCTTAATTCTTCTCTGTCACCCAACGACTTACCCGAACGGTTATAAAGTGCGAGTTATTTCCCTAAGGTAAGCGTGTGGTAGCGCCTCCTCTTCACACAGGGGTAACAGAAACCCGCTGTCAACTTTGTTACACGACACACCTGTACTTAACCAGAAAAAGTTGAAATTTTGGATCTTCAAACTTTCAGTAACCTCTTATTGTGTGAGATTTTTTTAACTGCACTGCACACATTTTGTAGTCTTTAACCACTGAATGCAATTTGATTTTATAATGAAATTTAACGTCCTGGTTCTTTGTGACCCCCCAAATTTCATCTGAACCAGTTAATGCACGAAGACCTGAAATTATTTTCTGTAACACTCTCATAGGTTCTCCAAGCTAAGTTTTTAATCGCCCGTAAATCTGGAGGCATGTGGTAAGGATGAGCAGGTGATTTGAGCCCAGTCCATTCTAAGAATCAAACTAATTCAGCTGAGACTCCTTTGGTTAGGAGCATTATTTTAGTCTAAAAAATGTTAAACCAAATGGTAAATACGTCTGCTTTGGTTCCAACTGTATCTCATTTGATGATGATAGTCTCACACAAGACGATCTCATTTGTCAAAGAAAGTAAACATTGGTGAAATATAACTTTCTGCAGATAACTCTTTAAACGAAGATATTTTATCAGACCACAGAAATTATTATTAAATTCTTGTCACCAAAATGTAAAAACTAAAGCAAAACTTATCTACTTATCAAGAACAATTTCTTCCTCTATAGTTAAGGCAGGGAAGCGTTTATGAAAGCTTAGATCTATGTGTTTGGGATCCTGCCAACCTCTTTCTTAAAATTCCATCTTCGAAACTCCCTGCTAATGAGCACTTTTCCAGCAGCTTGGATGAAACATTCTGAATAATTCCTCAGCCTGGAGGTTAGAAATTTCATTAAATAAAAAATTAAATACACAGAATACTTAGGTATGAAACATTAATGAACTGAGTAATACATTCTTAAGAAGACCAGGCACTTAAGAAAACACAGGCCACCTGCATTGTGGAGCCATTTAATGTGATGAGATTTGATAAATGGGCAAGAGATCAAAAAATGCCCAGGGTTTCAAAAGAGAATGTTCCATGAGCTGCTTACTGCCTACCTAGAGCATTCGAAAATCAAGCCAACTCAGCAGAAGCCCAAGAGGCCTTCAGATGAACCCTAGTATCCTTTGGATGTCAGTATTGTACTGAACAAAGTCAGTTGAACTGTTATTTTTCTGACAAGAAAAAAAATACCTAAGTTTTATAAGGATGTTGGTCATTCATTTAAAAATATGTAGTGATCTTAGAGTTTAGAAAGCACCGAAAAGAAACTTGAATGTAAATTAGAGGTACTTAAAAGGAGAAAAAAAATTCCTCCAGTAGTAGACATGTATTTGCCACTGTACACTATTCTCTCCTTGAAGCTCTCTCCTGTCAACTTGGCTGAATCCTACTTAGGCTTTTAAGACCCAGCTCAAATTGTGAACTTTTGTGACCTAGTCCATAGTCACCTCACTCCCTCCTGAGTGCCTATAGAATTGTAAATATAGCCTTTATTTGGCATTTTTGGTGTATTCCTTATGTTTCTTATTTATGAATATATCTTACATATAACTTGAATCATCTAGATCCTAAACTACTCAGAATTGTGTTCACCATGTACCTGGGAGACAGACTTGAACAAATAAGTTTTGATGTAAAAACGCCAAGATTAATGTTAAATATAGTTGAAGGCCATATTTTTTGCTAGAGCAAATATAAAATATCACAGACTAGGTGGCTTACAGAAAGTTATTTTCTTACAATTCTGGAGGCCAGAAGTTCAAAATCAAGGTGTCAGCAGGAATGATTTCTTTCTGAGGTCTTTGTCCTTGGCTCATATGTGGCTGTCTCATCTCTTTGTCTTCATGTGGTCTTTTCTCCATGTGTGCGCACATCTGTGTCCAAATTTTTTTTTCAATGTAAGGACACCAGCCCTACTAGATTCAGGCCCATGTTAAAGACTTCATTTTAGTTTAATTACCTCTTCAAACACCTTATCTCCAAATAAGATTATTTTCTGCTAGGGATTAAAACTTTAACCTAAGAGTGTTAGGGGGACTTAAACCCATAACAGTACTCAAGACTTAAAAAGCAGAAATGAATGGTAGCAGTTGTCTGTCACCTTTCAGAATTCCCATCTTACGACTTATAGATAGCATAAATGTGTAAGTCAGATTAGTGTAAGATAATAGGAAGTAGTAGGGCCTGTGGCAAATTCGAGTATATTTGCCCAGAAAAGACTTTCAAATTAAAATTGTAAACAACCCTCCATTTTCACCCCAGCTATCCAAACAGAACAGTTTGGCTGCTTTTGACTTATAGATTATCAACTTGCAAAAACCACCACCATGTTATTTCCTTTGGATTCGTAACTTGTTATGGTCGATATTGGACATGTTAAATATTTTTATTGCATATCCAAATACATTTTTTCCCAGACCCCATTGGTTTACACAAAGTTTTTTTTTTTTTATTGAGTACTTGCTGTGTTAAAGGAACTGTACTAAATGCCATACAGAGATTAAGATCCATAAGTTTGGATACATATATCCCAGAGTTATAAGGAGCTATTTTTGAGATCATTTATTATATACATGTCTATACAAAATGTAATTTTTTGTGTAACTTTAACTTGTAAATAAATTTGAACTCCAAAAATAATTTCTTGTCAGACTATGTGCACTGCAAAGACCAAGACTTGTGTCCTCAAGTACAAGGGTAGAGGAAATGAGACAAATAAAAAAAATAATTATTGAGCAAGTTGAAAGAAGACCATAAGAGGATTACAGATAAAGTGCTATGGAAGATTAGAGGACAAACAGATTTCATCCAGCTGGGTGTGTTGCTGAAGGCATTTAATGCAGTTCGAATTAATCTTTTCATGGCACTTGGTACCTCTAATATAACATTAATCAGCATATTATATAGTGGTTATTTACATATGTTCATATCCCCTCCCAATACATTCTAAAATACACTAGAATGTCTTAATCTTTATTTGTTCCAGTCTAATGTTATTCAGAAGTATCGAGTATTACCCACAGGAGTCAATTGGGGAACTTTATAAAAAGAAACTTGTCTTAATTCTAGCTCTGAAGATTGTAATTAAGTGGGCCTTGAGAGGTGGCAAATGATCTCTATTTTGAAATCTCTATTTTGAAATCACTTAATAAATCTGGTGATCATACCATGTAGAACCTATTGCCCTAGAGCACCTAGTATGTAGTATGCGCTCAGTAAATTGTTGTCACATTAAATGAGCAGAGCTGCAATTTAGTAAGATTAATAAGACTCCAGTGTGTAGGATAAATTAAAGTGGGAAATATCCTAGAGGCAGGAAAATCCTATTACAAATGTCCAGCTCCAGCTAAGAGATGAAGCAGCCCTGAACGAGGGTAGAGATGATAGGAGAGAAATGGATGAGAAACACTGAGAAGGCAGGGTGAGCAGAATTAGGTGAAAATTGATATAATGCAGTAGTTCTCAAAATGTAGTATGCCTAAGTCTTACATGGGTTGTTGATTTAAAAAGCAGATTTCTGGGCTCTATCCTTGAAAACCTGTTCAGCTACTTCAGGGTAAGTTACATTAATATGCATTTTTGACAATCCTTCTTCATGATTTTGATTTAGATTATTTAAATTGAAAACCTCAGGTTGACCATGGTGAATAGGAAAGAGGGAATATTGACAAAGAATTCTAAAGATTATATCTTGAGTGACAAAGAATATGATAAATCATTAATTTGGTTATTTAAAAAAAATTTTTATTGCATTTTAGGATTTGGAATACATGTGAAGAACACGTAAGATTGTTGCATAGGTACACACATGGCAATGTGGTTTGCTGCCTTCGTCCCGATCACCTGTATCTGGCATTTCTCCCCATGTTATCCCTCCCCAACTCCCTGCCCCGCACTGCCCATCCCCTATTTCCCCCGCCCAGACCCCAGTGTGTGATACTCCCCTCCCTGTGTCCATGTGTTCTCATTGTTCAACACCCACGTTTGAGTCAGAACATGTGGTGTTTGATTTTCTGTTCTTGTGTCAGTTTGCTGAGAATGATGGTTTCCAGGTTCATCCATGTCCCTACAAAGGGCATGAACTCATTGTTTTTTATGGCTGCATAGCATTCCATGGTGTGTATATGCCACATTTTCCCTGTCTAGTCTATCATCGATGAGCATTTGGGTTGGTTCCGAGTCTTTGCTATTGTAAACAGTGCCGCAGTGAACATTCATGTGCATTTATAACCCTTGGATATATACCCAGTAATGGGATGGCTGGGTCAAATGGAATTTCTGTTTCTAGGTCTTTGAGGAATCCCCACACTGTCTTCCATAATGGTTGAACTAATTTACACTCCCACCAACAGTGTAAAAGTGTTCCTATTTCTCCACATCCTCTCCAGCATCTGTTGTCTCCA
>CAUYQU010013857.1:0-50095 GCA_963574635.1 Cheracebus regulus | reverse complement strand
TGTGACTTGATTGTACCCAATTATGTATCTGATTTTACTATTGTTCTTATGTGCTGCTTTCATGTATGAGATAATGGTATCTGTTCCTGTTAATGATGTAGGACAAACATATATATACTAACTGTGTGCACAATAAAGCTGCTGTTTAAGCATTGCTGTTTAAGCATTGCTTACTCAGTCCTCCAGACCCCGCTTGTCTGTGTCCTCTTTTTTCCGCGCACTCCCCTATTCAGGTTGGGACCCTCTTGCTGCCCAAGAGTCCCCAGCAGACGTGCCAGCCTCTCGGGAACCCAGATCTGGCAACCACAAAGGGACTTGAATACAGGGGACGACAGTGACGCTAATTCCGCGCACTCCCCTATTCAGGTTGGGACCCTCTTGCTGGCCAAGAGTCCCCGGCAGACATGCCGGCCCTTCGGGAACCCAGATGAAGACACTGATGCTGGATAGACACTCATCAAAGACATGTCTCCTCTAGTGTCTGGTCCCTTCACTATGGATCTCCTGGTCATTTCTGCTGTCCAGACTACCCCCTCTCTGTGCTGACCTTGGAGAAGTGAAGGCTGCTCCCAAGGTGCCTAGACTTTTTGCTGCTTCACAATCACACAGTTTCACCTGGGATAGGAGATGGCAGGAAAATCATCGGTGATTACTGTTCCCCTCTGAGGGTCTCCAGATACTTTGATCATTTCCTCCCAAGGCTTTATTACCTGGGCAGTTTCCTGGAGAGATGAGAGATTTTTCCACTGAGGACAAGATGGACTGCCTGACATGAGCTTATTGCAAGGTAAGTCTCCAACCTGGTTGAGAAGGGCCATCTACCTTCTGCTCAGACCTGCTGCTCATGGGTTGGGTGCTCATGACAGGTGCCCAAGTCTTACACTCCAAAGCCCAGATCAGGAGACGCAGCTTCACCAGGGGAGGGCGCCAGACTCTGTGATGAGCCGGGAACTGGAATGCAGCCGCCTGGGCAGAAGTGGTGGTGATGAGGACACTGAGAGGCAGGGAGAGTGACACCCTTGGTATGAAAAGCAGTCATCATGGTATTTAAGTGACAACACCTTGAAGCCATGAAATTCACTAAAATCAATCTGTTGTAGATCATCTGTGATTTGTAATTTTGTAATTTGATTTTAGCTTTTTCCTTCTAGCAAAAATTCCTTGTAGCCAGTATGACTGGAACTGAGGGAGGTGGTGCCGCCCTGGTAAACCACACAAGTTTCTAGCTGAGAGTTTCTGCCAAATTTTCATAAATTAGCCACATAAGCCTTTATAAAGGGTCTAAATCCAAACCTCCAACCTGTCTTCTCCTGATCCCATGTCTCTCCCACCTGATTCTTTCCCACAGCTCTTCTATTATAAAAATTCAACTAGTGGTGTCAACTAGTGTCTGTTTTTCTTTAGTCAGAGTCAAGGCCTCTGGAGAGGGCAGTAATAAAGCATGAGAAGGGAGAAGAGCACGAAGGTTAGCTGTATGGTTACAAAAAAAAGCAAACCACAACAACAAAAAATAACAAATCACGTTGCATGCAAATGAGTCTACAGGAATTGCTGCTGCATTTGCAGTATTTTTAGGAAGGAAAAAAATAAGTATGGTACTATGATTTTTATTTTACAGATAGAAAACCTAAGATGTATAATTTTTTTACTCAAAGTCACACTGTTAAATTGAAGCCAGGTGCAGTGGTTCACGCCTGTAATCCCAGCACTTTGGGAGGCTGAGGTGGGCGGATTGCCCGAGGTCAGGAGTTGGAGACCATTCTAGCCAACATGGTGAAACCCCATCTCTACTAAAAATACACACACACACACAAAAAAAATAGCCTGGCGTGGCGGTGCACACCTGTAATCTCAGCTACTTGGGAGGCTGAGACAGGAGAATCACTTGAACCCAGGAGACAGAGGTTGTAGTGAGCCAAGATCACACCAGTGCACTCCAGCCCAGGTGACAGAGACTCTGTCTCAAAACAAAAACAAAACAAAACAAAACAAAACAAATTGAGCAGTATAATATTAGATATTTTGGGGAAGAATGTGGAGAACAAACAAACTGTTCGTGGAACTTGAGTCCTCTAACTTCCAGATCAGATTCCATTAAAAACACTATTCCTTTTACATAGTCCTCAGTCTTTGTGTCAAAATGAAGACTCACTGGCCTGGGCAACATACAAAGACTCCGTCTCTGCAATATATATATATATATATTTTTTTTTTTTAAAATTAGCCAGGCATGGTAGTGGTCAGGCTGGTCTTAAACTCCTGAGCTCAAGGGATCCTCCCGCTTAAGCCTCCTGAGTAGCTGGGACTACAGACATGTGCCTCCACACCCAGCTTACATTTATCTTTAGACAAGAATTTGATCCCTTTCTGTAATTTACTTGAGATAAGATATGAACCCTAAGTAATATTGCAGGCTTATTTTAGACCGTCAGACACTCTGGTCTCTGGACCTGTAGTCCCAGCTACTCTGGAGGCTGAGGCAGGAAGATCACTTGAGCCTGGGAGGTCGAGGTTGCAGTGAGCCATGATCATGTCACTACACTCCAGCCTGGGTGACAGAGTGAGATCCCGTCTCAAAAAAAAAAAGTAGATGCAGCTGGAATCTAAATACATTACTTGCTAATCTGTACTGTAGGCAGGTTTATGATTCATTCATCTTTAAAAATCTTATCTACTTGTTTAAGTCAGTTGATTTCCCTGAAACGTGATACTGGTTACCTAACACCTACAGCTGCCATTCAATATATATTTTTTTTTCAAGAGATAACAGAGAAAATGGCCTTAGCATTTCAGGGTGGGTTTTATTTGCCCATATGTAAACATTTATGTCATACTTTGTTTGATCTAAAAAACATTTGCCAAAAGAAAAAGCATGCCATGCTTATGGATCAGAAGAATCAATATTGTTAAAATGGCCATACTGCCCAAAGCAATCTACAGATTCAGTGCTATTCCTATCAAACTACCAACGTCATTTTTCACAGAGTTAGAAGAAACTATTCTAAAATTCGTATGAAACCCAAAAAGAGCCCAAATAGCCAAAGCAATCCTAAGCAAAAAGAATGAAGCTAGAAGCATTACATTACTCGACTTCCAACTATACCATAAGCCTACAGTACCCAAAACAGCATGGTACTGGTACAAACAGAGACCAGTGGAACAGAATAAAGAGCCCAGAAATAAATCCACACACTTACAGCCATCTGATCTTTGACAGACTCAACAAAAATAAGCATTGAGGAAAGGACTCCCTATTCATTAAATGGCACTGGAATTACTGGCCAGCCATATGCAGAAGAATGAAAGATGACCCCTACCTTTTACTATATTAAAAAATTAACTCAAAATGGATTAAAGATTTAAATGTAAACCTCAAACTATAAGAATTCAAGAAAAACCTAGGAAATACCATTCTGGACATCAGCCTTACGAAATAATTTATGATTAAGTCCTCAAAAGCAATTGCAACAAAACAAAAAATTGATAAGTGGGACCTAATTAAAACTTTTTGGGGCAGGGTAATGTCTCATGCTGTCTCCCAGGCTGAAGTGCAGTGGTGCGATCTTGGCTCACTGCAACCTCTGCCTTGCCCCCGCTACAAGGGCATGCCACCACGCCTGGCTAATTTTTTTCTTGTTTTTTCCTTCTTTTTCTTTTTTAAGAGATGAGGTCTCACCATGTTGCCTAGGCTGGTCTCAGACTGCTGGGCTCAAGTGATCCTCTCACCTCTGCCTTCCAAAGTGCTGGGATTACAGGCATGAGCCACCACGTTCAGCCAGGACCTAACTAAAGAGCTTCTGCACAACAAGAAAAACTATCAACAGAGTAAACAGACAACCTACACAATGGGAGAAAATATTCACAAACTATGTATCTGACGAAAATCTAATATCCTAATCTATAAGGAACTAAATTCAATAAGCAAAAAACAATCCCATTAGAAAGTAGGCAAAAGACATGCAGAGACACTTCTCAAAAGAAGACATGCAAGAAGCCAACATACTTATGAAAACGCTCAACATCTACCCATCAGAGATACGCAGATCAAAACTGCAATGAGATACCATCTCGCATCAGTCACAATGGCTACTATTAAAAAATAAAAAAATAACAGAGGCTGGTGAGGCTGAAGAGAAAGAGGAATACTTATACACTGTTGGTGGGAATGATACATTAGTTCAGCCACTGTGGAAAGCTGTTTTCCGACTTTCCAAAGAACTCGAAACAGAACTACCACTTGACTCAGCAATCCCATTACTGCATATATAGCTAAAAGAAAATAAACTATTCTCCCAAAAAGACATATGCACTGATATGTTCATTGCAGCACTATTCACAATAGCAAAGACAAGAAATCAACCTAAATGCCCATCAACAGTGGACTGGGAAAAGAAAATGTGGTACATATACACCATGGAATACTATGCAACCATAAAAATAACTTTGGGGCCGAGTGCGGTGGCTCACGCCTGTAATCCCATCACTTTGGGAGGCCGAGGTGGGCAGATCACAAGGTCAAGAGATTGAGACCATCCTGGCCAACATGGTGAAACCCCGTCTCTACTAAAAATACAAAAAATTAGCTGGGCATGGTGGCACGCAGCTGTAGTCCCAGCTACTCGGGAGGCTGAGGCAGGAGAATTGCTTGAACCCGGGAGGCGGAGGTTGCAGTAAGCCAAGATCGCACCACTGCACTCCAGCCTGGTGCCTGGTGATGGAGTGAGACTCTGTCTCAAAAAAAAAAAAAAAAAAAAAAAAAAAAGAACTTTGCTTTTTTTTTTTTTTTTTTTAAAGAACTTCGGGAGGCCAAGGCAGGCAGATCATGAGGTCAGGAATTTGAAACCAGCCTAACCAACATAGTGAAACCCCGTCTCTACTAAAAATACAAAAAATTAGCTGGGCGTGGTGGCACACACCTGTAGTCCAGCTACTCAGGAGGCTGAGGCAGGAGAATGGCTTGAACCCAGGAGGTCACGGTTGTGGTGAGCAGAGATCACACCACTGAACTCCAGCCTGGGCGGCAGAGCAAGGCTCCATCTCAAAGAGAAAAAAAGCAACCCACGTCCTTTTTAGCAACATGGGTGCACAAGAAGACGCCGTCCTAAGCAAACTAACACAGGAACAGAAAACCGAGGACTGCATGTTCTCACTTATGAATGAGAACTCATGGACATAACGTTGGCAACAATAGACTCTGGGGACTACTAGAGGGGGGAGGGAGGGAAACGGGGGAAGGGGTTAGAAAACTAACTGTGGGGTGCTATGCCCACTACCTGGGCGATGGGATCATTTGTACCCCAATTCTCAGCATCACACAATATACCCATGTAATAAACCTGCACTGTACCTTCCGGAATCTAAGATTAAAGTTGAAATTAATTAAAATTTTAATTTCCTCTTATTTAAAAACAAAGATAAATTAACTTCTTTCCAATTTCAATATACATTATACTGACATACATACTGTATTATATGGTGAATTATATTGATTGAATTTCACACTTTAAACTAACACTGAGTTACCGTGAAAAACTCCATTGAATCGTAATGTATTATGTTCTTAATATATTTTAACATAATTTGCAAGAATTCTGTTTCAAAATTACATCTATGTTCCATAAATAAATATGTAAAAAGTTAAAAATATGTGTATGATTCAAGTGAAGATTGTGGAGATCTTTTTGAACATCTACTTCATCTCAACTAGTTTAAATTCAGAAGTAGCAGCTCCATAGCAATTCAATTTATTTCTCCTTTATCAATCATACAGTCACCATGAAGAAGCTTCATTGCTATCATCCAGATTTGTGACGCTGGGATGTCACAAATCTCTACACTGAGTAGTATAACACTCACTATTCAAGTAAAATCAAATTATCGTAATGTTATGACACCTCCAAATACAAAAAGCAAACCCATAGATGTTAAGGAGTAGAGAGAAGTATTCCTATGTACTATCTTTTAGGAAAGACATATCCCAGCCAAGATGATTGCAAAATGAAATGGAAACCATATGGTAGAAGGGACGTGGGAATCACACAGATTGGATTTTCTTTCCACCTCTTACGTATACAAGCTGCATGACTCTAGGTAGATTGCATATTCTCTTAGAGTTTCAATTTCCTCATCTGTACCATGGAGGTTAACGCCTACGTGTTATGGCTGACATGGGGATCAAAGAGAACCAACACGGATGCATGGGCAGGACCTGGTCCACAGAGCGGCCGGCATCAACAGATCGAAGCCCCCTTCCCATCTTGCCTTTGCTTGCACTACAAAACTGGGAATATATGGTATAAAAACAATAAGTTTTGTTATTTATTTATTTATTTTTAAGATGAGTCTCACTCTGTCGCCCAGGCTGGAGTGCAATGGCGCAATCTCAGCTCACTACAACTTTCCTCTTCCAGGTTCAAATGATTCTCCTGCCTCAGCCTCCTGAGTAGCTGGGATTACAGGTACACGCCACCACGCCTGGCTATATTTTTGTATTTTTAGTAGAGGTAGTGTTTCACCATGCTGGCCAGGCTGATCTCAAACTCCTGAGCTTGGCCTCCCAAAATGCTGGGATTATAGGCGTCAGCCACTGTGCCTGGCCACAGAAGGTTTTAAAGTAGCTTTAAAACCCATTTGCAAATAGGTGTATTCATACCAAGATGACAACAAGGAAACATTGAGCTTCATATCATAGAAAGATTCTGCCTGGATTTGCATGTGGGCCCCGTCATTTGTTTGCTGCTGGGTCATGATCAAGTTACTTAGCTGCTCTATCCCTGTCACACAGGCTTTATGCCTGTGCATCCCTCATTGACAAAATGGAAATCATAAGAATATCTAACAATTAGAAGTGGAGAAAATGTAGGTAAAGGCCTTTGAAGAGAGCTTGTCAAAGCTCAATTATTGCCTTCAATAATTGTCAGCCAGCATTCAATAATCATAATCATAAAAATATATGACTCAAAGCAAGATTCCTATTTCATATCCAGCTTCTCAAAAGGCTATCAGACATTGGACCTGTGACAGGAATGACACTGAGATGTATTTTCACATGGCTGAGTTGGGTTTTTCTTTGCCACTCAATTTCTGCAGTCCCCACTCTAAGCCCATGGTCCACCTTTTAAATTTTCCTCCTAAAATTTCTTCCCTTCTGGTAAGATTATCTTTGCCTTAAAAGGGCCCGTTTCATCCCCGCACTTCCTTACACTTCCCAGAGGTTGGTTAACGGGCACAAAAATACAGTTAAATAGAAGGAACCAAGAAGTTCTAGTGTTTCGTAGCACAGTAGGGTGACGACAGTTAACAATAACTTATTATATAGTTCAAAACAGCTAGAAGAAAGATTTGAAATGTTCCCAACACAAATAAATGATAAATGTTTGAGGTGATGGATATGCAAAGTATCCTGATTTGATCACTACACATTGTATGCGTGTGTCAAAATATCACGTGTACCCTAGAAATATGTACAATGCTCATGTATTAATAAAAACAAAAAAGGGCCTGTTTCTCTTTGCCTTCCTCCCCGAATTCCCTCCTGTCCCAGACATGTGTTGTTCCTGGCCCTCTCGTGCCCCATGTTCAGCCAGCATTGAGCTATCAGGAAGGATCTCACAGGTCATATCTTGAGATCCAACTGTCCGGTAATAACCCCGCTTTTAGTCATTCATACCCTTTGGTTCATAGATATTTTTAGTCTCATGCCTTCTAATTGCTAAGTAATATTCCTTGGGTTTTGTTTTGTTTTGAGATGGCATTTCACTCTTTTAGCTAGGCTGGAGTACAGTGGCACGATCTCTGCTCACTGCAACCTCCGCCCCTCCAGGTTCAAGCCATTCTCCTGCCTTGGCCTCCTGAGTAGCTGTGATTACAGGCACGTGCCAACACACCTGGCTAATCTGTATTTTTAGTAGAGACAGGTTTCGCCATGTTGGCCAGGCTGGTCCGGAACTCTTGACCTCAGGCGATCCACCCTCCTCGGCTTCCCAAAGTGCTAGGATTAGAGGTGTGAGCCACCACGCCCAGCCTATCCCTTGGTTTTTAAAGATAATACAAAGTTGATTTCAGTAACAATCTTGAGTCATCACAGAAGCTAATGAAGTTGGGATTCTATGAAGCTCTCCGAGCATCTAAAGCCCATTTCCCTGGGTCCCTTTTCCTCAGCTCAAGGCCACAAAAATCAGAACATGAATTCCGGCCCACATTTGGATTATGTCTAAGTAATTATGAGTTATAATAAGGCTCCTTGGTGCTCTGCACGGGAATGTGGTAGTGGAGGGCCAGCCCCAGGCCACATTTTCCCTTTGATCGTGGGTGGCCCTGTCCTCACTCCAGAAGCCTTGCGTACCCCCTGCGTGGACTCCCCAGGCCCCATGCAAACTCCAGCCACAGTTCTCACCCCTTCAGACAGCACAGCCTTGGGCACCCTTTGGACCAGCACAGTTTGCCCTTTGAAATGGACCCAGGGAAGAGGTCATGCAGGCTCGGTCGCATTTGGCCAGGGACCTGAATGCCCAGAGTGTGGCCTAGAAGAGAGGGCGAGAGCTCTGGGTGGGTCGAGGTACAGTCCACGGGGGGCCACAGAGGCACCTTCTCAAGCGCCGGATTCAGGGCAGCGGTCCTCTGGCCGAGATCGATGGTGACCCCTGCTCGGTGCGATGGCGCCGGCGTCCTGTCTTCTCGGCGCACCTTTCATGCAGTCTCAGCCACCGTGGGGAGTTGCATGGAAGCGCAGGCTTCCCTTGTGCTGCCAGCAAACTCAAGCTACAATTTCTGCCCCAGGATATCTCCATTATTATAGGATTTTGCCTGAGCACAAATGCAGGCCAGAAACACGTGCAGGTTAACAGCCTCAGGGGAAGACCTCCACGAGCGTGGGGCAGGCGGGGAAGTGCTGGAGGCTCCCGGCTCAGGTGGACATTCTGGATGACTCTCCAGAGCCTCTCAGAAGGTCCTGGCAGAGAACGGTTCATGGCAGCAGCCTCAACAGCATGCCATGATTGGTTCTTCCTTCTGGCCTGGTTCACCCTCCCTACTTCTCACTCTTGCTTCTAGGATCACTTCCCAAATAAACCACCGAAGTCCTTACTCCAGCTCTGCTTTTAGGGGTAAAGGGGTACCTTGGAGATACTACAGGTTTGGTTCTAGGTCACCACAATAAGGTGAATATCAATATGCAATAGAGCATATTGCATATTATATGAATGCAATAGAGCAAGTCACTCAAAATTTTTTGCTTTCCAGTGTATATAAAAGTTATGTTTCAGGGCATGGTGGCTCATGCCTGTAATCCCAGCACTTTGGGAGGCCGGCTGGCGGATCACCTGAAGTTGGAAGTTTGAGACCAGTCTGGCCAACATGGTGAAACCCCATCTCTACTAAAAATACAAAAATGGTGGTGCACGTCTGTAGTGCCAGCTCCTCAGTGGTGGGGGGCGGCGGGGGGGCTGGTGTAAGAGAATTGTTTGAACCCATCAAGCAGAGGTTGCGATGAGCTGAGATCAGGCCACTGCTCTCCAACCTGGGTGGCAGACCAGGACTCCATCTCAAAAAAAAAGTTATTTTTACATTATTGCAGTCAATTAAGTGTCTAAAATGTAAAGTACATACCTTACTTTGAAAATACTTGATTGCCAAAAAATGCTATCCATCATCTGGGCCTTCAGCAAATCTTAATTGTTTTGCTGGTGGATGGTCTTGCCTCAGTGTTGATGGCTGCTGACTGATCGGAGTGGTGGTTGCTGAAGACTGAAGTGGGTGTGGCAATTTCTTATAATAAGATGGTAATGAAGTTTGCCGAATTGATTGACTTTTCCTTTCACAAAAAATTTCACTGTAGCATCCTATGCTGTTTGATAGCATCTTACCCACAGTGGAATTTATTTTTTATTTTCACTTAAAAGAAAGTTTTTATTAACAAAAGTTTTTCTTAATCCACATTTCAACTTTAGTACTAAATAGTCCAAGGGTTTCATTTACGAACACTTACTCCAGTTTAGTCCTCTTAAATTCATTTGCTTGCTGTGCATTTATGATTAACAGGTAAAAGCTATCAATTACCAGCTATGTCAAAAAACATAACCAACTGCACTGGAAAATGAAAATTTATAGTTTTATAATTAGATCAGCGTTTAAAAAAAAGCAAAGGATAAGGATTTGTTTAAAAATCTCTTATTAGGGCATGACACCTTTTTCAGAACAAGTATAATTTGCAGAAATTATACAAGGCAGATTTTTTCATCAAATATCAATTATTTAGTGATATTTAGCTGAAATGTTATTTCACTTGTAAAAACTATATCCGGTTACAAAAAAAAATCAGAAACCTTATTAAATTTAATCTGCTTTTACAAATGTCCTAAAAAGTCTTAAGCTAAACAATTTTTAAGTAGGAAAATGATAATTTAAAAATAGTTTGTTATGCTATTTCTGTGGTTATGTACATACATTAACTCGTCTCTTTGGTAGGAAACGACTAGAAGTTTATCACACTAAGCACTGTAAAAGAAAGGCAAGAGCTAATCATCTTGTAGCAAAAATACTCTCTACGCAACAATCACAAATGTCAAAGCTATTATTTAGTGGTTACTAATTGGCTGCTACAAAATATAAAACAAAGTACATTTGTTGGATTTTCAGTTTGCAAGCTGCCCTCTGACATCCCAAACACGGAATCCCCATAAATAAAAGCTGCAGTGCAATTCACTCAGTGGTTTCAGGCCAAGTCCCCCGCACCATTATCTTTGTTCTTTCCCACCACCCCCAAATCCTGCAGTGGCACCATATTATTAAAAACATTCAGTACCTGGGGTTTATGCTTCAGAGCAAGACATCACTTGAGTAATTTCAGTGATGTACTTAGACGTACAGCTCCTTGATGTGAAAAAGATGTTTTGTGGTCACAGTTACTTCAAAAAGTAATTGTATTCAAATAACCTGACATATCATGCCTTAGCAATTACAAAACCATGATTTTGACACATGGCAACTTTTAAGTCAGGCAAATGTGAAATGCTAAAAGATGTGAACAGCCGTTCTTCTTTTAAGTTAGAGTGCTGCAAAACTCAGGTAATGACTTTATTTTTTTCAGTTAACATAACCAGCCCACGGTACAGCATACTAAATCATAAAGTACAAATCCAAGGAAGTTAATACCTTTACTAAGTTACAAAACTTTGGCAAATCAATACAGTACTCTTTAATATAATGAAACCATACTTTTGTTGGACTCATGTTACTTTAGTGATAATTTTCACTCCAAAAATATTTAAGCACCAAATCAAAACTCTGGTTTTTAATGGTGGTTTATAGCAGAGCAAGTTATTTTACACAAAATATATTTTAAAACTACACAATTTCTCCTTTTAGGTGAGTTCCCTTGTGCAAGCTGTTCAAGTGTACAACAGCAGGGCAGTGGGTGTCTATAGGTGGTTCTGCTCTGTTCTGTTGTTGGTCCAAAGTCAGGCGGAGTTCCAGTGTATGAAAAGCTTGAAAATCCTACCTTAAGGAGATTCAATATCAATACTCATTTCCACAGAATTCTTGTTGAATTTTCACAGAAATACTGGAACCCTCAAAATCAGATAGTTAATTTCAAACAACATTAATTTCAGATGATCCCTTTTATTTACAGGCCCTGCATCTGTTTTGATCAAGTGACATAGCCTTATACCAACTTTAAAAAAAAATTACCTAAAATATAGTTGTATTTTTCCAGACAGGAAATGATAACAGAAGAAGCCCTAGAAATTCAGAGGAAAGAAGCATGGAATGGGTAAAACTAAAGGTAAATATAATAGACTCTCCTTGTGAATTTCTGAAATCATATTTGACAAAGCAAAAACTGTAGCAGCATATGTTGGAATGCTCAATATAAAAAAAGAAATATTTGAAACAATTATATCTAAAAAGTAGAGAGGATATATACTGTAATACCTGAGCAAACACCAAGAGAACTATGTAAAGTGATGTACTCAAATACAGTGTGAATTAAACCAGATGGAATTTTATTTATTTATTTATTTATTTTTAAGATGGAGTCTTGCTCTTTCACCCATGCCGGAATGCAGTGGTGTGATCTTGGCTCACCGCAACCTCTGCCTCCCGGGTTCATGCGATTCTCTTGCCTCAGCCTCCAGACTAGCTCGGACTACAGGCGCATGCCACCATGCCCAGCTAATTTTTGTATTTCTTAGTAGAGACAGGTTTCACTGTGTTAGCCAGGATGGTCTCCATCTCCTGACCTCGTGATCTGCCTGCCTTGGCCTCCCAAAGTGCTGGGATTACAGACATGAGCCATCGTGTCCAGCCAAGATGGAATTTTAAAAGTGATCAAGTACCCCATGGAAGACTAGAACAGGGAAACAAACAGAAAACAAATAATAAAATGGCAGAATTAAGCTCTACCACATCAAGAATTACTTTAAAGGCACATGGTCTAAGTACATCTAGTTATCTTTGATGTAAAGGACAGAGATGGCAGTTTAAAGAAAATAAAACATAACCCAACTACATAGCATCTAAGCACAGCATAGCTAAATTGACAGTAAAAAAAAAAAAAAAGAAAAGAAAAAGATATATCATGCTAACATTAGTAATAAAAAAAGCAAGAGTGGTTGTATTGATAACAGATAAAACAGATTTCCAAAAAAGTTAATAAGGATGTTACATAATGTAATGAGAAACATTACATAGTAATTTAAAAATCATCATGTAAAGAGACACATTACATGGTTTAAAAATTATCAAGAAGACATAGAGAAACTAAATGTACATGCATCCAACAACAAAGCTTCAAAATGCAACAAGCAAATTAATGTTTTTTCTACAAACAAGCACTGTAGTAGTCTCATTTACACAGAATTATTTTAGCCTATCCATCCTTCATCATCTGTCTTTCTTTTTTTTTTTTTGAGATGGAGTCTCACTCTGTAGTCCAGGCTGGAGTGCAATGGCGTGATCTCAGCTCACTGCAACTTCTACCTCTTGGGTTCAAGTGATTTTCCTGCCTTACCCTCCTGAGTAGCTGGGATTACAGGCACACATCACCATGCCCAGCTAATTTTTTTCTTTTTTTTTGTATTTTCAGTAGAGATGAGGTTTCACCATGATGGCTAGACTGGTCTCAAACTCCTGACCTCAGGTAATCTGCCTGCCTCTGCCTCCAAAGTGCTGGGATTACAGGGGTGGGCCACACGCCTGGCCCATCTGTCTATTTTCCCCTCCTTCTATCTGTCTGTACATGTGCCCAGGAAAATGGCATGATATTTTCCTGTGTTGATGACAGTTATTTCTAGATCATGGAGGTGGGAATGCTTGTTGATCATCTTCTTTGTTCGTTATACCGATTTATTTTTTTAAACAAGCATTTTTATAACAATAAAGTCATAAAAATAGGTAACTAAAATAAAGTAAAATAATCTAAAAAAAATTGAGTTGAATATTTAAACTTTTAATTGACATTTCAAAGTAGATTCTTTTTGTTTGTTTGTTTGAGACAGAGTCTCACTCTGCTGTCCAGGCTGGAATGCAGTGGCACGATCTCAGCTCACTGCAACCTCTGCCTCCTGGCTTCAATCAATTCTCTGCCTCAGCCTCCCGAGTAGCTGGGATCACAAGTGCTGCCACCATGCCTGGCTAATTTTTTTTTTTTTTTTTTTTTTTTAGTACAGATGGGGTTTCACCATCTTGGCCAGGCTGGTCTTGAACTCCCGACCTCATGATCCACTGAACTCAGCGTCCCAAAGTGCTGGGATTACACACATGAGTCAGGACATCACACTCAAATTAGATTCTAATTAGATTTAGAACAGCATCTCATAGAAACAGATGTACTCAATTATGTAACTACATGGTTTCATTTAAGCAATTTTTTTGTGAAGGGACACAGATCTAACCAGATTTTAACAGTGTATGAATACTTATTTATTAATTCAATTCCAATTACAATACTCTCAACTTTTGTTCTGAATAACGAAGAGCATCCAATTTCTGTTCTGGGGCACCATGCATTATAGGTGTGTGGAAATACTGATGCCCTCAGCCGTGGGGCAGGCTCAGTGGAAGTGGGACTCAGAGTGATGGAGCCCCTTGTCACAAAAGCCATTGTCCATTTACTCCCAGCTGCTATAGAAACATTATTTTTGGCCGGGCGCAGTGCCTCACGCCTGCAATCCCAGCACTTTGGGAGGCCAAGATAGGTGGATCACAAGGTCAGGAGTTTGAGATCAGCCTGGCCAATATGGTGAAACCCTGTCTCTACTAAAAATACAAAAATTAGCTGGCCGTGGTGGCACGTGCCTATAGTCCCAGCTCCTTGGGAAGCCAAAGCAGGAGAATCACTTGAACCCAGGAGCCAGAGGTTGCAGTGAGCCAAGATTGCACCACTGCACTCCAGCCTGGGCAGCAGAGGGAGACTCCATCTCAAAAAAAGAATAAATAATTATATAAAAAGTGAAAAGATAAACTACAAACTGGAAGAAGATATTTGCAGTACCTAAAACCTACAAAAGATTAATATCATATCAACAAAGTATAAGGAGCTCCTATGAATTAATTTTTAAAATAGCAACCCAACAGAAAATAGGGAAAAGACATTAATAGGGATTTCACAAAAAGAAAACAGCCCCAAAAATATAAAAATTTTCTCACCCTCATTAGTAATCAGGAAAATGCACAAGATATTGCATATCTATTCCCTCCACAAATATTAAGAAGTTTGACAATACCAAATGTATTAGTCCATTTTCACACTACTGAAAAAGACATACCTGAGACTGGGAAGAAAAAGAGTCTTAATTGGACTTATGGTTCCACATGGCTGAGGAGGCCTCAGAGTCATGGCAAAGGGTGAAAGGCACTTCTTACATGGCATCAGCAAGAGAAAATGAGAAAGAAGCAAAACTGGAAACCCCTGATAAACTCATCAGATCTCATGATACTTATTCATGATCACAAGATTAGCATGGGAAAGACCAGCCCCCATGATTCAACTATCTCCCCCTGCGTCCCTCCCCCAACACAGGGGAATTCTGAGAGTTACAATTCAAGTTGAGATGTGGGTACGGACACAGCCAAACCATTTAATTCCACCCCTGGCCCCTCCAAATCTGATGTCCTCATATTTCAAAACCAATCATGCCTTCCCAACAGCCTCCCAAAGTCTTAACTCATTTCAGCATTAACCCAAATGTCCACTGTCCAAAGTCTCATCTGAGACAAGGCAAGTCTCTTCTGCCTGAGAGCCTGTATAATCAAAAGCAAGCCAGTTACTTCCTAGATACAATGGGAGTACAGGTAATTTGAGTAAATACAGCTGTTCCAAATGGGAGAAATTGGCCAAAACAAAGGAGTTACAGGGCCCATGCAAGTCCAGAATCCAGTGGGGCAGTCAAATCTTAAAGCTCCAAAATGATCTCCTTTGACTCCATCTTTCACATCCATGTCAGGCTGATGCCAGAGGTGGGCTCCCACGGCCTTGGGTAGCTCTGCCCCTGTAGCTTTGCAGGGTATAGCCCCTCTCCTGACTGCTTTCATGGGCTGACATTGAGTGTCTGCAGCTCTTCCAGGCTCACAGTGCAAGCTGTTGGTGAATCTACCATCCTGGGGTCTGGAGGACAGTGGCCCTCTTCTCACAGCTCCACTAGGCAGTGCCCTGGTAGGGACTCTGTGTAGGGGCCCCAACCCCACATTTCCCTTCTACATTGCCCTAGCAGAAGTTCTCCATGAGAGCCCCACCGCTGCTGAAAACTTCTGCTTGAACACTCAGGTGTTTCCATACATCTGAAATCTAAGTGGAGGTTCCCAAACCTCAATTCTTGACTTCTGCACACGTGCAGGCTCAACACCCCATGGAAGCTGCCAAGGCATGGTGCTTGCACTCTCAAAGCCATGACCTGCATTCTATCTTGGCCCCTTTCAGCCATGGCTGGAGTGGCTGAAACACAGAGCACCAAGGCCCTAGGCCTCACACAGCACGGAAGATCCTGGGCCCAGTCCACCAAACCATTTTTTCCTCCTAGGCCCCCATACCTGTGATGGGAGTGGCTGCTGTGATGACCTCTGACATGCCCTGTAGACATTTTCCCCATTGTCTTGGGGATTAACATTCAGCTTCTTGTTACTTATGCAAATTTCTACAGCCAGCTTGAATTTATCCTCAGAAAATGGGATTTTCTTTTCGATCACATTGTCAGGCTGCAAATTTTCCAAACTTTTATCCTCTGCTTCCCTTATAAAATGGAATGCCTTTAACATTACCCAAGTCACCTCTTGAATGCTTTACTCTTCAGAAGTTTCTAAATCATCTCTCTCAAGTTCAAAGTTCCACAAATCTCTAGGGCAGGGGTAAAATGCTGCCAGTCTCTTTGCTAAAACATAACAAGTGTCATCTTTGATCTAGTTCCCAACAAGTTCCTCATCTCCATCTGAGACCACTTCAGCCTGGACCTTATTGTCCATATCACTATCAATCAACATTTTGGGAAAAGCCATTCAAGTCTCTAGGAAGTTCTAAACTTTCCCACATTTTCCTGCCTTCTTCTGAGTCCTCCAAACGGTTCCAGCTTCTGCCTGTTACCCAGTTTCAAAGTCACTTCCACATTTTTGTGTATCTTTTCAGCAACACCCCACTCCACTGGTACCAATTTACGTTTTCACACTGCTGATAAAGACATACTTGAGACTGAGAAGTAAAGGAGGTTTAATTGGATTTACAGTTCCGCATGGCTGGGGAGGCCTCAGAGTCATAGCAGGAGGTGAAAGGCCCTTCTTACATGGCAAGAGAAAAATGAGGAGGAAGCCAAAGCAGAAACCCCAATAAACCCATCAGATCTCATGAGACTTATTCACTATCATGAGAATAGCACAGGAAAGGCCAGCCCCCATGATTCAATTACCCCCCTCTGGGCCCCTCCCACAACACGTGGGAATTCCAGGAGATACGATTCAAGCTGAGATTTGGGTGGGGACACAGCCAAACCATATCACTAAATAAGAAAAGATTGTAGATCACCAAGATTATCTCGAAATAGTACATGAGGTGAGAGTTTAAATTAGAACAACCTCTTTGGAAAACAATTTGGATTATCTTATAAAGTTGAGCATTCTCATATGTTATGGCACAGTAATTCCTCTACCATAAGCTCTGGAGAAACTCTTGCACATGTGTACCAGAAGCAATAAAAAAAGAAAAGAAATGCTCATGTAATGCCATTCGTAATAGCAAAAATCTGGGAACAAGCCAAATATTCATTAACAGGAGAATGGGTAAATTAATAGGAGAATGGGCAAATAAATTATACACAAAAAAACTAATTTGTTATTTATGGTAATCATATATGTGCAATGAAACATTTTTTTTAAGGAAGGGAATCCTAAACATAAATTCAGGGTAGTAGTTACCCCTGGGGTTGAAGGATGTGAATGAGGAGAAAGGATAGAGGCGGAGCAGACGTAAGGGTCAGATCCTAGTTCTTGGGTTGTGTGGTGGGTTCACAGTGATTACCATATTATTCAAATGCATTTACATAGAGGTCCAGGCACAGACAAGGATGAAACAGGAGCCAAGGTATGTGATAAGCCAAGGATTATGATTAATCCAATTTTGTGCACTTTAAGTCTTTTGAAAAACAGAAAAGCAAAACAAAAAAATAATTTTTAAGAAATTGAATATGAGGTGCTATGGTCAGAATGTGTTCCCCTAAAATCAATCACCAATGTCACAGTATTAGGAAGTAGGGCCTTTAGGAAGTGATTTAGTCATGAAGGGAGAATCTTCACAAATGGGTTAAGGGTCCTTACACAAGCGTCGGAGAGAGTGTGCTTCCCCTGTTTGCCCTTCGACCTTCTGTCATGTGAGGACATGGTGTGTCCCCTCCTGAGGACACAGTGCTCAAGGTGCCATCTTGGATGCAGAGGCCAGACACCAATCCTGCTGGCACCTTGATCTTGGACTTTCAGCCTATGAAATTGTGAGAAATACATTTCTGTCCTTTAGAAATTCCCCAGTCTAGTGTATTTTGTTATATAGTAGCACAAACACTCTGAGACATAGTGCTTTTCTACAGTTTTCTTTGTTGTCTCTTTAGCAGTGTGTCATTTTAAATTTGATGCTTCATGATATCTCTTACTTTAGGTTTTTCATATTTCTGTTCCACGTGTATTCTTAAATACATATTGCTCACTATTGGTTAGCATCCAGGTCAGGAAGTCCAGAATACATTCTTTTAAGGGTTCAGTTTCTACAACAGTGTGACATTAATGCCTCCTGTATACCAGGCATTTGCTTTCCATTTGTAACTGCCATCTGGAAGCAAAGTGGCATTACAGTCTGTAAGTGTGGGGTTGATTTTCCGTCTATCTGGGGCACGCTTAAATCCTGGTTTCTATTCACACAGATTCATCGATGGCTTGGCACACTCGGGTATCAGTTGCTAGCGATCTCTGTATTTCTCCATGCTGTTAGAGAGGGAAAGTACAGACTGAGAATTTGGACCAGCTGTCATACCCACAACATTTGGGGAGCTTTGTTTTTTTTCTTTTCTTTTTTAACCTTTAGCTGCTTAACTGTCACACGTAGCAGCTCAAGTGAAAGGCACTTATAGTGTGGGGACTTTCCCTGGTGCTCTGGCACAGGAGAGCTGCCTTATGTAGACGCATTTAAGTATTTTGTGCATCAACAAAACAATTAAAGGGACACATGTTTATTGTATCTTTAAGTTCCTGAAGACAAAACCACAGTGACAGTACCCAGGTCAAGGCATTGTATTGAGAGAGGGTCAGCCTTAGACTTTGAGAGTGAGTCCCCTTTACCCAGCTGTGAAGACTCACTGACCAGATGGGAAAGTTCAGGTGAACATGCAGTGAACAGCACACACAGTGGTGGGCACTCACTGCCACGTGCTGCCATGGCCACAGACCTGTCTTCTTGTTGACAACAGGTAGGATGATAAACATCTTCCTGGAGAGTTTCTTGATTCTTCCCAGTCGTGGCAGGATGGACTGACTTAGAGGAGCTCAGGAAGATTGCTGCATGATACAGCAGCACGGTTGAATTGCACTCCTCAGCAGGCCTAGGTTACAGCAGCAGGTCTATCAGTGGTCCTTGAAGACTCGGCCACTCCTGGGACATTGCATAATGCCCCTAATGATTTGACATTTGGTGGAGAGTGGGTTGCTAATCCCTGTGTCCAGGGACAAAAAGAGGCATAAAGAGCAAGACGTTATAAAATAAGTGGGACTAACGTCTGCTTATTGCGGGAGGTAGGAGTTTAAGATATAAGAATTTAGCTGCATGTGGTAGCTCATGCCTATCATCCCAGCACTTGGAGAGGCCAAGGCAGGAGGATTGCTTGAGCCCAGGAGTTTGAGATTAGCCAGGAAACACAGTGAGTCCCCATCCATGCAAAAATGCTTTTAAAGAAAAGCAGTTAAGCGTAGTGGCACATGCCTGTAGTCCCAGCTACTTGTGAGGCTGAGGCAAGAAGATCACTTGAGGCTGGGAGATTGAGGCTGCAGTGAGCTGTGATCATATCACTGCACTCCAGCCTGGGCGACAGAGAGAGACCCTGTCTCAAAAAAAAAAAAAAAAAAAAAAAAAGAACTTAGTACTTGACAGCAGGTACTAAGCCATCTTAGCAGTGAGGTTTAAACAATGTTTTCCACTGATGGACCCCACTGTGAAACCATGTCACTTCATGGGTATGCAGATAAATTGGTAGACCCTCTCTTAGTTGTGAATGAAGTGTCACGTCACATCCCATATGTATTATAATCCAGGAGTCTCCAACCCCCAGGCCACAAACTGGTACTGGTCCATGGCCTGTGAGAAACCGGGCTGCACAGCTGGAGGTGAGTAGTGGGCAGGCAAGCAAAGCTTCTTCTGGATTTACAGCTGCTCTCCATCGCTCACGTTATTACCTGAGCTCTGCCTCCTGTCAGATCAACAGCAGTATTAGATTCTCATAGGAACGCAAACCCTATTGTGAACTGTGTATGGGAGGGATCTGGCTTGCACACTCCTTATGAGAACCTAATGCCTGATGATCTGAGGTGGAACAGTTTCATCCTGAAACCATCCCACACCCCTCCATCCCCCTGTGGAAAACTTGTCTTCCACAAAACTGGTCCCTGGCACCAAAAAGTTTGGGGACTGCTGTTTTAATCCATAATATGACATTATGATCCAATGCAATACCATTTAGCTCCTATATATTCTGCCAAAAGTATCTAGAAGCCCCAAAGTCCTACAAATTAATATTTCATGCAGGGAGCGTGCCAATCTTTTAGAGCTGTAAATTTCATATTCATAAGCACTATGGGCAGGGCTGGTCTGAGCACATACCATGGCAAGTTTATTTCTCAAAATGCCATCTTGACATCTTCCTGGAAGCTGTGAGTAGTGGAAGCATTGTCGATGCTACAGGGCTTTAAAAACCCTGTTTGTGGCCAGGCACAGTGGCTCACGCCTGTAATCCCAGCACTTTGGGAGGCCGAGGCAATGGATCGCCTGAGGTCAGGAGTTTGTGACCAGCATGGCCAGCCTGGTGAAAGCCCGTCTTTAATAAAAATACAAAAATTAGCTGGGTGTGGTGGCGGGCACCTGTAATCCCAGCTACTCGGGAGGCTGAGGCAGGAGAATCACTTGAGCCTGTGGGAGGAGGTTGTAGTGAGCCGAGAGCACACCACTGCACTCCAGCCTGGGCAACAAGAGCGAAACTCAGTCTCTAAATAAATAAATAAATAAATAAGCCCTGTTTAATTCATCCTATAAAGAGCCCCCTCTTTTTTTGACAGAGGGTCTCTGGAGTCTCCAGCAATCCTCTAGGCATGCACCACCATGTCCAGCCTGTTCACTCTTTTTTTTTTTTGTACTTTCTTTTCTTTTTACTGACCTATTTACTTTTAATAACAAAGTATTTCAAATACAGAACAGTCTTTGATGGCATTAACTGACAGGTGTTTGTGTCTGAGTTGCTTCTATCCATCCCAAAAAAGATACAATTACTAAAGCATACATTTGTAAGGATAACATTTTTATCTGAGTAGGTTAAATCTGAATAACTAGAAATATCCCTTAAGGAGAAAGATGAGCTGCATTCTCTGTCTTTAAAGTTTCTCCCGTTCTTTGGGTCTGAAAAACAGGGCAGTTGTCCCAGTGCCGTTGGGCCACAGCAGAAAAGCTGCAGATCTTCTTAACCACATGTAATGATTCTCAGAATCCCATCTTTGTTCCTGTGTGCCAGGCCACAACTTAAATTAGTAAGAAGCACAAGTAAAGCCTTTGGCAATGCCAAGTGGCCTTCTAAGTTGTGCCAAAGAGAATTTGGATACTAAGTTAGCCTGACAGTTGGCTACGTATGTTTCCCCCTGAATTTGGGGTTGTCAGAGAAGACTGGTTATTTTTTTTCTTTAAATCTAGGGTCCAATCTGAGAATGTGGAAGAGTAAAGACTTGGATTAGAGAGCTAGCAATATAGTCATTACAGAAGAAGTCTTAGAAGGGTCATTTGGATACATTAGCTCCCCCAGAAAAAGGCACCGTTACTGTTTTATTATTGTCATTAGCCACAAATGACCCCAAAGCATAGCCCGTGCCACTGAAAATGTTTTTTTTTTATAAAAAACATTACCCACTTGAGGAAGAACAGGCCCTATTGCTTCGGGTGCCTCTGCTGAGAGGGCGGAAGGGGAGCCAAGGGTTTATTTTTTATGTGGTGTTTGGCTGGAGTAGAGTGGCTATTGTCTACAAGTTTTCCATCTGCCAGGCTGCTGATTTCCTAGTCCTTGGCTAGACATAGCAGGCTTTCTTTGGAGTTTGTTTTTGTAATCCATGCCCATTGGCGTTTCTGGGTTGCCAGCTTCTCCAGTGTCAGACCCAAGACACATGAGACAAAAAGGAAACTCAATGACTCCCTCACTGCCATGTCATTCCCTGGGTTCCTAGTTCCCTACATAGCCTTCCTTCTTCCACCCACTTTCAGAGTCTTCTTCTATTTTTCTTACAAATAATGTCTAAGCTTCCTAGCTATATTTAGCAGAAGGAATTGGGAAAAAAGCACATACTTCATTTTGGTCCTTGTAGTGTTTTTATATCAATTAAATAGGAATTTCATCGGAGGTGGGAAACACAGCATCAATTTCAGTTCTATTTGGAGACACACAGGGTGATCTATGTCACTGTTTTTTCCAGTGGAAACTGTATCTGGTTCATTTTTAAAAATTAACTTTATTGGGGTTTGATATTCACAAAATAATGGATACTTTACATACAATAAAATGCACTCACTCAAGATCAGTTTCATGAGTTTTAACAAATGTATACACCTGTGTAGCTATTATGACCACCAAGACATAGGACATTTCCATGATCCGCGCCCCCCAGTCTCCCTGTGCCTTGTGGTAGCTGAGACGCTCCTAATCCCTGCCCCAGGCAAGTATTCATCTGATTCCTCTTGCTTTGGCTTGGTTTTTCCCCTCACATCACTGAACTTCTAAATAAACAAATTAGTAGAGTAAGTGCTCTTGGGTCTCTTTCACTCAGCAACATGGTTCTGATCTCCATCCACGTTCTGTGTATTAGCAGCGTATCCTTTTTGATTGGTGAATGCTATTCCACTGTATGACTAGACCTCAATTTGTCCATTCTCCCCTGAATGGACATTCCTTCTGCTATTAGGAATAAAGGTGCTTTAAACATTCATGTTCAAGTCTTGCAGATGTCTATTTTCATTTCCATTGAATAGCTCGGAGTAGCGGCTCATTCAGTAAGCATGCGTTTCACTTTATAAGAAACAGCCAATCTGAATTCCCAAGTGGCTGCCCAATTTTGCATTCCCAACAACAGCGCATGAGAATTCTGATGACTTTGTATCCTTGGGGTCTGGCTCTGGTCCCAGCACTGCTGAGAAACTCTCTGAAGTCAGCATGGTTTCAGTGCTGAGCTCGGCCAAAGGCACCACTTACTCAAACCAGTGCACACTAACACCATTTCACTCTCTGTATCCCCATGCACTGGAGGCCTGGAGTAGGACAGGCTGCGGGATCTGCCCTGCACATGCCAAGAGCCACTCTTCCCACTGACTTTTAAGATCTCAATTTTTAATCCCACAATTCTTTCTCAAGTCTAGCCCTACTTAGCATGGTGGAGTTTTCCCTAAGAGAAAACTCATGCTACCAAGTTTCATTAAAAAGCTTAGCCTAAAAGAGATGTAGACATCCTTTGGAGGGGTGAGGGCAGTGAAGAAAAGCAGAGCAGTCAGATGTCAGGAATCTGGAACAGAATAATGAGCAAGATCATTTTGTAGCCATTTTAATTCAAATAGACCTTGAGAGGCTTTGTAAGGTACTTACCTTCAAAATGTGGTGTACCCCATGGAGTTTATGAATATAAATACAAAATTAATTTTTCTATTACAAATGAAAAAAAGGGAGCTAGGTGCAGTGGTTAACACCTGTGATCCTAGCATTTTGAAGGTGGAGGCAGAAGGATCACTTTAGCACAGGAGGTCAACACCAGCAAGGGCAGCATAGCGAGATACCATCTCCACAAGTAATTTTTTACAAAAATAGCCTGGTGGCCAGGCATGGTGGCTCACGCCTGTAATTCCAGCACTCTGAAAGACCAAGGTCAGTGGGTCATGAGGTCAGAAGTTCGAGATCAGCCTGGCCAAGATGGTGAAACTCCATCTCTACTAAAAATACAAAGATTAGCCGGGCATGGTGGCTCATGCCTGTAATCCCAGCCACTCAGGAAGCTCAGGCAGGAGAATTGCTTGAACCCGGGAGGCAGAAGTTGCAGTGAGTTTAGATCCTGCCCCTATACTCCAGCCTGGGTGACACAGCAAGACTCCCTTTCAAAAAAAAAAAAAATAGCTAGGCATGGTGGCATGTTCCTGTAGTTCTGGCTATTCAGGAGGCTGAGGCAGGAAGGTTACCTGAGTCTGGGAGGTTGAGGCCTCAGCGAGCTGTGACTGCATTGCTGGGCTCCAGCCTGAGTGACACAAGGCCACCCTGTCTCAAAAAAAGAGAAAAAAAAGGTTTTTAAAGCTTTTGTACCAAAGAAATTCTTTACAATTCAATTAATTAATTCAACTTCAAGTAATTTGCAAACAATTCTCACCAATGTCTCTTCACAGCTGTAGACATTCAGGAATTTAAATGTTGTGTGGAAAATGTCCCAGCCGTCCACACTGGCTAGCCTGTTTCCCATTTTCTAGCTGTTGCCCAGTTGCTAAGAATCCTACTGAATTGATCCTTCTCTCCTCTGACAGCCAGGCCCAGCCAGCCCATGGAAATCTCAGTCAAGACTGCACTACAAGAGGCCTAGAGTAGGGGGCATGTGAGCCTGGGCCTGTCTGGGCCTCAGTTTCCCCATATTTAGATTGAGGGTATTTCCAAGATTAGATCTCAAGCCCTGTGCCCCGTGTTCCTCTGGCTGCATATTACCACTTAAGATGTTCTGTAGGGCAGACAGAAGGGAAGGGTTCTGGGATGGTGAGATGCTTTCTCAGGGTGTAACATTTCCCAGGAAGACAATGTTCTTACAGCGTATGACATCTATTATTTTTGCCAGGATTTTGTAGAAAGTGTAAATCTGGGAAGAAGAAAATTCACCTGGTGAATTTCCAAGTGAATCAGGAACTGATTCCCAGGCATCTTCCCAGCATTCTACCCTTACAAGTTATTAAGGATTGGCCCCCAGTCCTCTTGGGCATGGCTAAGCAGGTCTGAGAGGCAGACTTCAGAGGTGGCACCTGAATCCCTGACCCCAGTGGGCATTCCTGGTATGCTTGCATCCCCCTGCAAGTGAGCAGGACGTGTCAGGGTGATGGGATCTCACTCCCATGTTTAGGGTAGTCTGAATGGCAAAAATGAAGAGATTTTGCAGATGGAACTAAGGTCTCTAATCAATTGACTTTGAGTTAATTTTTCAAAAGGAAGCTATCCTAAATGAGCTTGTCCTGATCAGGTGAGCTTTTTAAAAGAGCCCAGGCCTTCCTGGAAGAAAGCAGGTGTTTGACGTGAGGAAGATCCTCCTGCTGAGCTTTGAGAAGCAAATTGTCTCGTTGTGAACTGCCCGTGTGGGGCCAGGTGGCAAGGGTGAGGGTGACCTGCAGATGCTACAGTAGGCCCTGTCCAACAGCCAGAAAAGAACAGAGGGACTTCAGTCCCACACTACAAGAAGCTGAATTCTGCCAACAGCCTTTATGAGCTTGGAAATCGTTTCTTTGGCAGTCAAATCTCCAGATAAGAACACAGTCCCAGGGCCAGGCACAGTGGCTCAACCCCTGTAGAATATGTAAGTCTGGCAAAAAGAAAATTCATTTGGTGAATTTCCATGTGGATCAAGAGCTGATTCACAGGCTTTTGGGAGGCAGAAGTGAGAGGATTACTTGAGGCCCGGAGTTCAAGACTAGCCTGGACAATATAGACTCCTTCTCTGCAACACACGCACACTGTACACAGCCCAGCCAGAACCTTGATTTTAGCCTGGTGAGACTCTGAACAGAGGATCCAGCTAAACTGTACCTGGACTTCAGGCCAGGCTAAATCTATGTTATCTTAAGTTTGTGGGGTAAATTGTCCCTCATTACTAGAAAATGAAACACAGCAAGGATCTTTCACTGCTAGCATTCCCCCAGCTCTCTGCAGCAGCTGTTTGCACCTCAATGTCGCAGCACTAGCACGTAGGAGGGCAGGGAATCCAACCTCTCATGAGCTCTAAGAATCTGATGGAAACCACGGAAGATCCCTCGGGAAGTAAATGAGCCTTACAGCAGGACCAAACTGATTGCCTATTACATCCTAAACCATGTACTTCATACACAGGTTTAATCTTCACAACTGCTCTGCAAGGATGGAAATTATGTTATTTATGATAATCATTTTAGAAGGAAGAAAACTGAGGTTGACTAAAATGCCCAAGGTCACATAACTATGTTCTTACAATGATGTAAGCTAGAGAAAAGAAAATATTAAGGAAATCATAAGAAAGAGAAAATATGTTTACTCTCCATTAAGTGGAAGTCAATCATCTTAAAGGTCTTCGTCCTTGTCATCTTCATATTGAGTCGAGTGAGGAGTAGGAGGAAGATGAGGAAACAGTCTCACTGTCTTGGGGGTGGCAGAGACAGAAGAAAATCCACGTATAAGTAGACCCGTGCAGTTCAAACCCATGTTGTTTAAGGTTGTTACTTAGTGCCATGGTTTGAGTACATCCTCACTGAAACTCACCTTGAAATCTGATTCCCAATGTGGTGGTGTTGGAAAGTGGAGAAGTGTTTGGGTTACAGGCATAGATCCCTCATAGATAGATAATGCCCTCTATATTCTATTCTATCTATATCATAGAATAGATAATGCCCTCTCTTGGGAATAAGTGAGTTTTCACTCTTGTGGGACTGAGTTAGTTTCTGAGAGGCAGATTGTTATAAAGTGAGCTCCACCTCTCATGCCTGTCTCTTTTGGTCAGGCCATGAGTTGATCAGCATGAGGTCCTCACCTGATGTGCTGCTCAGTCTTGGACTTCGTGGCCTCCAGAATCATGAGCCAAATACATTTCTTTTCTTTCTTTGTATCTTCTCTTTCTTTCTTTTGTTCTTTCTCTTTCTTTCTTTCTTTTTCTTTCTTTCTTTCTTTTCTTTCCTTTGATGGAGTCTCTCTGTTGTCACCCCAGCTGGAGTGCAATGGTACTATCTCAGCTCACTGCAACCTCTGCCTCCCGGGTTCCAGCAATTCTCCTGCCTCAGCCTCCCTAGTAGCTGAGATTACAGACACCTACCACCACACCTGGCTACTTTTTGTATTTTTAGTAGAGATGGGGTTTCACCATGTTGGCCAGGCTGGTCTCAAACTCCTAACCTTTGGTGGTCCACCTGCCTTGGCTTCCGAAAGTGCTGGAATTACAGGTATGAGCCGCCACACCCAGCCAATTTCTTTTCCTTATAAATTACCCAGTGTTAGATATTCTGTTATAGCAACACAAAGCAAATTAAGACAATAGCTTTCCCACTGTATCCTGGGACATGGTTACCTGCTGAGTCCGACCCGCAAACTCGACCGAGTGATGGATGAAAGACATACATTGACACAGGCTTGCCAGTCCGCCTGGCCAGAGGACCTCTGCCAGAGTCAGCAGTGGCTCCACTAAGCTGATGATGCCTGCATTTATTTAGTACAGATTAAATGGCAGAGGTCTCGAGTAAACACCATTAACATTGCCGACTCCCTGAGTAGAGAGCAGTTCTGCCCACGAATGTTCAAAGGTCTGTCTTAGTAAACAAGCTATTTAGAGAAACTCCTCTACATTCCCTTGTTATTTCCTTTTTGCTATTAGCTCAAGGTAAGAGGATTCGGCTGCCGTCAGCCATAACCTCCTTCCGAGGCTTTTGCAAAACCTCCTGGCCTTCTAAGAAGGTCTGTGTCTATTCCTAATTTCTCCCACCACTCTGACTGATCTCCTACATCTCCCCCTTTTCTGTTTGCATCAGGTTTTGACTGAAGAGTACAGATGTGTACAGCAGCACTTTTGTCAGGCACAGCAGTTCTAAGTTGTGTTCTGGCTTTGCATCCTAGAATCAGTAAATAACATAAGACAAACATGAGGATAATCAGTAACATTCTTTTCCAATCAAGGAGTGACCTGTAGTGTTGCTTGGCACCTACGTCCAATGTGTGCCATTACTGAGGAACCCCACTGGGGGTATGTTAATTCTTCCTAGCCAAGCCATCGCATCATTAGAGGCTGGGAAGGGAGTCTCTGGCTAAGTAACAGGTGGAAAAAAGGCAGATTTAGAAGATGGGTTCAATAGAGTGTAGCAGGTACAGGTTGCGGGCCAAGTGAGAGAATGAAAAAGGAACAAATTATCTGGAGGGAATGGTGTTGGTGTTTGTAGCAGGATTCACTTAGCCTTCTGAGTTGTCTTTTTCAACATTCCCCAGGTAATGTCCGGGGCTTGTATCATCCAAGGAAGCCACACTGTCCAGGGCTGCAGGTCCTGCAGGGTCATTTCCTTCATTTCTGGTACCAGGTTAGGTCCTAGCTATGCCATGGTATGGTTTGATGCATTGTGCTGGAATCCAAAGAGGACCTGAGGGGGTGTGAACACAAGCATATCCTCTTCCCCGTGTTAGCAAATCATTTAGACTACACCATTATTATTATTTACATCTTTCCATAAGACTGAAGGTTTGACGTTTTGAGAGGTGTTAGCAAAGTGCTTTTCTATAGCTGATTGAAATTCATCATCTAAATTTAAGAAATTAAGGGTAAATAAGGTTCGTGCTAGTAGTGTTATAGGGTCCTTACCCATACTCCGCCTTTTTTGTTTTCTGAGCATATTTTTAAGGTTGGAGTGAGCATGTTCTACTATGGCCTGTCCTTGGGGGTTAACAGAATGCCTGTGGAATGCTGGATGTTTCATGTGTGACAAAATTGTTGAAACTGTGAGCTGGCATAAATATTATCAGTTTTAATTTTTGTGGGCTGCCCCACAAACACAAAAGTTAAAAGAAGATGTTGAATGACATATCAAGTGGATTCTCCAGGAAGAGTGTGTGCACTAATTAGATGAGTGTTGGTATCAGTGGATACATGTACATGTCTTAGTTTTCCAAATTCAGAGACTTTAGACGCCAGTCAATACCTCCTCTGGAGGCAGAATTTGGTGAATTACGTGAACAGCAAAACTCTTTCTAATAATGGCCACTGTTATCCCTCCCCTATCCCTAATGTGATCCTCTCAAAATCCTATTTAGGTAGAACAATAGCCTTTAAAGGGAGAGAAATTACAGCAAATATCCATTCTTTCTTCCACTAATGACATAAATTTAAGGGAATAAAAATCCATAATTGCCTTAATTTTTGATCACGGATTGACTAGAATCCTGAAAATAGGAGTGCTGAAGTGAATCTTTGAGTGAGTGTACACCCAGGCACGTGCAAACACATGCACACATGCACACACATGAACATATATGCACCGAGTCATCCTGCCACCCCTCCCGGCTCTGCCAGCACCCCTCTGTGCAACCCCCCGTCAGCCCTCTCCCTCCTCACAGGCCATGAGTCTTACATTTGGGTTAAAGGAGGTCTACAGCAAACTCATGTTCAAATGGCAGCTTAGTCTCTTTATATACATAATCCTATTTCAAAGCAATCTAAGAAACGAAGCATTGATTTCTCTCTCATCTATGTTCTGCAATTTTTCATTGCCCAAGAACTTTCCTAGCACAAGTTAGCACTGATAAGTTGCTGACTTCGGCTAGAGAAAAAGCTCATTTTGAAGACTTCGAGGGTGATTTTTCGAAAAGAATGATTCATATTGACTCTTTGGAAGCAAACTATTTCCTTGCTGAAACTTTAGACACATGCTCCTTGTTGACAAACAAGGATGTGCTTGAGCTGAAGGTGATGCGACTGGCACATTTACCAGGGAAGCAGTGGCGCTGGGACACCACAGAGGACAGCAGTGGCTGCCTCGGGCTTTTCCTTGCAGGTTGTATCTTTGGTTACTTTTGCTGGAATAGTTTTAATGCAGACCTCTTCGTTACAACTAGAAAATATGCCGCTTTAACCTCCTCTCTGTCAACAGTTGAGCTGCTGGTGTCCAGGCGGTGGATTGAAACAGCACACCGAGACAAAAGTGACAGTGGAGAATTTAGTCACCTCCTGCAGTGGCATGAGCAAGAGGCAAGTAGGGAGAGTGTCGCCTCCTCCACATTTTATTTGTCCCCCCAGAACAGCACTAGGAGGAGGTCAGATGGATCACACAAACGTAGGCTCATCTCACCACTGAGGGAACCCCAGCAAAAGTCTCTTGCAGGTTTGTTGGGGAGGAAGAGGAGGGTGAAGGGCTGGGGGTGTGAAAATACTGAATGCTGAGTCAGAGTGATGAAAATCGTCTTCATGGCCCCCAATAGTGTGGTCTCAGCAGGGGCCCCAAGAAAGACCTCAGCTCACAGTCTGCAGATAAGGAAGCCTCTGAGTGGTGTGTCTGAGCTAGGAATGCAGATACGGGCAGGCTGGCCAGGGGGACCCAGACTGTGGGCCAAGTCTGGGGTGAGGAAGGCAGCTCTCCCCACCCAGGCCTACCAGGAAACGTCTCTGGAATTGCCTGGGGTTGGGCCTGAAAGGTCACATATAAGATTTTGGCTTCCTGGCCTTTTAGCTGGATGCCTTACTCCTCAGCTTGACTCTCTTGGGTTGTACAACCCAAGACGTAATTGGATGTGGAAAGCTACTTATGTCACTATACAAAAGGATTCAGCATGTCTTACTGAGTATCGTTCTGAAACCACGTTTGCAAAAATCACACCCGAGAAGATTATGAGAGTGAAAGAGGTCTGAACTAACCGACGTCACCTTGCTTCTGACCTCCAGGCTGCCCTTGTTCATTCCTGGGCATAGGGCAGACTGACTTTGAGAAGATTTTAGGTTATGGTTTCACTTTGAAACAAAAATATAACAGCCCTTTCCCAAAATAAACCCCCTTCTTTTGCCTGGGGACTAAACTGTCTTTACAGGACTGATACATTAGCCACGAGATTAGAAATTATGGTTCAGGAGTCACTGTTGAAAAACCTGAGGTCAGTTCTTAAGATATTTTGCAGACCCTGTATTCAAGTGTACCAACTGGCACCACCCAAATCAATAAACTGGCTCATCGGGTCTTGTGGCCGTCTTCCAGGAACTGACTCAGCTCAAGAGGACGGCTTGGACTCCCTGTGATTTCATTTCTGATCCAACCAGTCAGCACTCCCCAATTTCCAATTCCCTGCCCACCGAATTATCCTTACAAACTCCGATCCCTGAATTGTTGGGGAAGCTGATTTGAGTAATAATAAAACTCTGGTCTCCCATACAGCCAGGTCTGTGTGAAACTCTTTCTCAGTCGCAATTCCCCTGTCTTGATAAATCAGTTCTGTCTAGGCAGTGGCCAAGGAGAACCAGTTGGTGGTTACAATTCTGTATCCTAGACACACATTTACTCATCTGATGATTTTTTCCACAGATACTTCCTACAATAGAAGTGTTTCCCACAGTAAGTGTTTCCCATAGGATCTTGGTCTTTTTTACAAATATAATTTTTTTTTTCCTTAAAAAGCAAGACAGGCATGGTGGCTCACGTCTGTAATCCCAGCGCTTTGGGAGGCCAAGGCGGGCTGATCACAAGGTTAGGAGTTTGAGACCAGCCTGCCCAATATAGTGAAACTCCATCTCTACTAAAAATACAAAAAACCTGGGCGTGGTGGCTCACGCCTGTAATCCAAGCACTTTGGAGGCCAAGGTGGGTGGATCACCTGAGGTCGGGAGTTCAAGAGCAGCCTGACCCACATGGTGAAACCTCATCTTTATTAAAAAAAAAAAAAGACAAAAAAATTGGCCAGGCATGGTGGCGGGTGCTTGTAATCCCAGCTACTCGGGAGGCTGAGGCAGGAGAATTGCTTGAACCCAAGAGGCGGAGGTTGCAGTGAGCCGAGATCATGCCTCTGCACTCCAGCCTGGGTGACAGACCGAGACTCCGTCTCAAACAACAAGAAAAGCACAACACTATGAAGTTGGCATACCGCTTCTTTCTAAGGCATTCAATCTGTTTTGCACTGTTGGCAATGGATATGAATGCTCAAAAAGGGAGGCATGAAACTGATGTCCACCAAAGATAAGACGCTGAGCCCTTCTGGCTGGCTGAGCAGGAGACAGACAGGCAGGTTGCTTTCCTGTTTTAACGTGGTCTGGAGGAAAAGCAAAGGAGCCTCTCCCTCATGCTGTAGCTTCTCTAACTCAGCCGATCCGCAACAAAAGACCCAAGAAGCCATTAACTGGAAGTTGGTATTTCAGGGGGCCTGGGGACTTTGCCAGAGCCCTATATATGAAGTTAGACTCAAACTCCAGACTAGTTACCACTTTTTCATTGCAGTGCTAAAACTCATGCCCAGGGGTGGACACTTAAAATGCTAATGCTACATATAATGTATAAAGAAGCAGGTTGGCTGTGTGTTAGAAAAACCCCTTCTGTAGATGCCCTGATGTAACCCTCCCTTTTGCAAAGGCCCTATAAAACTAACCCACACAGTACTCTCAGGGAACAGTGCATTCTTTTTTCTTTCTTGAGCACAAGCTAAAACAAACTTTCTTCGGGAGGCGTAGGCGGGCAGATCACCTGAGGTCAGAAGTTCGAGACCAGCCCGGCCAACATAGCAAAACCCTGTCTCTACTAAAAATACAAAAAATTAGCCAGACGTGGTGGCAGGCGCCTGTAATTCCAGCTACTTGAGAGGCTGAGGCAGGAGAATTGCTTGAATCCAGGAGGCAGAGGTTGCAGTGAGCTGAGATCGTGCCACTGAACTCCAGCCTGGGCAACAGAGTAAGACTCCATCTCAAAATAAATAAATAAGTAGCGTTTCTCTTTGCTGCTGTATCTGGTGATCTCTCTTGATTTCTATCCTGGGACATTACAAGAACCCAGGCATTGGTAAAAATTTGACTTGGAAAAGCAAGACATCTGGAAGCATGGGCTTACAGGTCACAGGGGAATTCAATGATTTTTCTGGCTAGCAATTGGTTGAAAGCTTTGTCTAAAGACTTGAAGTCAGTAGAAAGAAATACTTGAGTTAAGGTAAGGTGAGTTGTGGAAGCCAAGGTTCTTGTTATGTAGATGAAGCCTCCAGGTAGCAGCCTTCAGAGAAAATAGTAAATGTCTCTTTTCAGACCTTAAAAGGTGTCAAACTCTTAATTAATCTCCCCTAGATCTGGGCAGGGCCAGGCTGCATTAGCAGAGATTCTCTGCAGATACAAATTTCCCCCATAAAGATGGCTTTCCAGCACCATCTCAAAATATGTCAAAGAAATATATTTAGGGGTAAAATCTTTTTATTTCCTTCAGGGTCTGCTATCGGCCATGGGATGTAATCAGAGTCCAGCTGAAATTTGGAATCTTATTGCCACAAGAGTCTGATCTGTCAGTCTCATAATCTGTATTTTAATGTTAATGTTTCAGTTGTGCCTGAACTCCAAAGACAGGGGGCACAGGAGGCTTTTCTGACCTCCCTTTCCCATCATGGCCACTGGGAATTCGGTGTTTCAGTTTTCTCTGGGGTCTCATTGGCTCAGAGGAGATACATTTTTTACCAGTGCCCTGAGTTTGAGTCTGTCTTTGCAAAAACTATAACTGAGAAAATTATGACAGTGAAAGAGATCAGATCTTCCTTCTAATGTCCAAGCTGTCTTTGTTTATTTGGGGCATAGGCTGAACTAACTTTGAGAGAAACTTACTTGATAGTTTTACTTTGAAATAAAGATGATAATAGCCCTTTCCCAAAACAAACCCCCTTTCTGCCTGGGAACCAGACTGTCTTTGCAGTACCAACAAATTAGCCACCAGATTAGAAATTATGGTTTAGGAATCACGCAGCTGGAGAATGTAAGATTCTGAACCTCCCCCAGAATTCCTCCTGGGGATAAACGTCACTACTGTTAAACATAAGATCGGTGTTTGAAGTATTTTGTAGACCCTGCATTCAGTGCATCAGCTGGCACCACACAGATAGATAAACTGGCTCATCTGATTTTCTGACCCCTCACTCAGGAACTGACTCAACATAAGAGGACAAGCTTTAACTCCCTATGATTTTATCTCTGACCTGACCAATCAGCACTCTCTCACTTTCTGACCTCCTGCCCACCAAATTGTCCCTAAAAACCCTGATCCGTGAGTTTTCAAGAACACTGATTTGAGTAATAATAAAACTCTAGTCTCCCCCACACCTGCTCTGTGTGAATTAAACTCTTCATTGCAATGCCCCTTCCTTGATAAATCAGCTCTGTCTAGTCAGCAGGCAAGGGGAACCCGTGGGGTAGTTGCAGGTTCAGGTAATCTCCCGGGATAGACGTCAATAGAGATCACCTGACATAGCAGCAAAGAGAAAGTTTATTTTAGCGTGTGCTCAAGGGAGCCAGCATTGAGAAAGTAAAAAGAATGGGCTGCTCCCTGAGAATGGCGTGTGGGTTCGTTTTACAAGGTCTTGTAAAGGAAAGGGTTCCATTGGGGCACATGTAGGAGGGGTTTTTCTCATGTTTGCACAGTGGTTCAACATGCTTCTTCATACATCATAGGTAGCATTAGCATTTTAAATCTCCACCCCTGAGTCTGATTTTTAGTATTAAAATGTAACTGTAGGTTGGAGTTTAACTTTACATGGAGGCCTCTGGGGAAGTCCCCAGCTCCCCCTGAAATCAGAGCATGCAGTTAATCACCTGGAGTCTTTTGCTGCTGATTGGCTGAAAGTTAGATTAGCTACAGCTTGAGTGAGGGCCTCCCTAGGCTTTTCTTCCAGACCAGCTTGAAGTAGGAAGCCAACCTGCCTGCCCATTTCAAAACCAATGTATGCTTCATATGTATTTGTTGAAAAGCGTGCATTTTGATTGAAGAGACCTTCCAAACAGGCTTTGTGTGAGCGACATGGCTGTTTATTCACCTGGGTGCAGGTGGGCTAAGGCTGAAAGGGGCACTGGCAAACGGCAGTGGGATAGGAGTTGGGTTTATAGGTTTGGGTAGTTTTTTGGGGGGCAGGGGTGTTGCAGAGTAAGCTCAGTTACAGTGGTGGGGTTGGGTGAGAGGTATTTACATTATCATAAGAACAGTTGAGATGGCAGGTTGGGTGAGGGGTTTGCCCGGGGAAGCTCTGCTGGGCCATCAGGGACAATGGCGAACGCAGGCAGGGGGTGGGAGACTTCAGCAGAGGCAAGCAGGACTTTGGACTTTCAGGCTCTGGGCTTGCATACAGAGACCTGACAGTATTGACTTACATCTTTGCTTGTATGTAACTCCTGTCTCCCTAACATGTATAAAACTGTAACCCGAGCACCTCAGGTGCACTTTCTTAGGTACTCATGAGATCTCCCTGGGCCATGGTCACTCATAATGGCTCGGAATAAACTCCATTAACACTAAGGAATGAATTCCAAACACAAACCTTTCACCCCAGATCCGCTTCTTTCTACCACTTCCTCCACCATTGTGGTAGTCATTCCTCTCCACACCCGCCCACTTTGTAAAAACCCAATGAGGAAATCAGTATTCCTTCCTAGAGCAAGGTCTAATCCAGGATCCCACATGTATGTTAACAGCGATCCCTAAAAAGCTGAGCTATGCTGGCTTGGCTGGGCCTGGTCCTTGTGTAGTCTGGGTGAAGTAGGATGTGCCATCTCCTTAAGACCACCATTCCCCAGGGCACTTGGGTCCCATTTAATGGAGTTGAACGTAGCCCTCACACTGACCTGTCTTGGGATTGACCAGAATCATGTGTATTTTATTAAGCTCTTGAGTCACCAAGATTTCTTTTGCTTTCCTTTTTGACAGATAAGTAGGTGGAGTTTAGGAGGCTGGTCAATTCATATCTAGGATAAGGTAGAGGTTAGACTTCTAATGCTCTGGAATTTTCTTGGACTCAGTTTACTCCTGTTGACCTCAAATAAAAAGAAAGCCTCTTACCAGGTTGAGAAAGGAAAAACTCAAAAATATTTTCCCTCAACTTTCCCATCACACAGAATACTTCTGTGCCCAGATGTGTCAGGTTTTCCCACCCACCAAGCAATTCTACAGCAGCTGATAGCAGCTGAGTGTCCTCTGATTCAATTGTGACACCATCCACCTGGAAATAGTGTCGGATCCCACAGGTCAAGTACTCCATCCTAAGACTGTCCTCTCCCCGCCCCACCCCCAACTTCTGATGACAATCGGAAGCCTCAGATTGTTTTGCTCCTGCTTCTGACTGACTTGCTGTTAACTGGGATTTGCACATCCCCTCGCTGGGCTTAATTAATTTTCTAGAGTGTCTCACAGGACTCAGGGAAACATCTACATTAACAGATTCATTATAAAGAATATTACAAAGGGGCCAGGCGCGGTAGCTCATGCCTGTAATCCTAGCACTTTGGGAGACTGAGGCAGGCAGATCACTTGAAGTCAGGAGTTCGAGATCAGCCTGGCCAACATAGTGAAACCTCGTCTCTACTAAAACTACAAAAACTTAGTTGGGCATTCTGGTGAACGCCTGTAATGCCAGCTACTTAGGAGGCTGAAACAGGAGAATGGCTTGAACCCGAGAGGTGGAGGCTACATTGAGCTGAGATCGCACCACTGAACTCCAGCCTGGGCAACAAGAATGAAACTCTGTCTCAAAAAAAAAAGAAAAGAAAAAATATGACAAAGGATGCAGATGAAGATATGCATAGGGTGAGGTCTGAGGAAATTGGGGTGCAGCTTCCACGCCCTCCCTGGACACCACCCTACAGGAAACTCCATGTGTTCAGCTCTCCAGAAGCTCCTCAAACCTTGTCCTTTTGGATTTTTATGGAAGCTTCATTGAGGAGGGAGACCCTTAATCCTCTTAAGCTTCTAGGAGCCCTTCTCCCTAGACTTCTACATTGCATTTCAATAGGAAAAGTAAAGGCTGGCAGACCCGGGCCACCCTTAATCACACTGCTGTAGATCGCAGGCATGATACAGAGGAATCTTTGTGGAAGGCGTTGTTTTTGCTTAAACACTATCAAACCCCCACCTAGTCATGTACCCCGCGCCTACTCCACAGACCAAGACCCTTTCACATGTAATTTCTAGGATTGTAAGCCTTTAAAAGGGCAAGGATTTTCTTTGTTGAGGAGCTCGGTTGTTAAGGTAGTTTCACCTGCTGCAGCTCCTGGCTGAATAAATCACCACTTCCTGCCCTGTTCAAAAAGATAGCACTTCGGAGTTTCTAAGGATTTTAGCTGTATGCCCAGAGACCACAGAAGATCAAATATATATTTTACATGATTATGTTGGCGTTTCTTGTTTGTTTCACGCTGACAGATTCCTCCAGGGCCTGAGATGAGTCTTTCCACTCTGTCGTCCCAGCACCTAGCACAGTGCCTCGCAAACTGTAAGCACTCGGTAAATGTTGAATGAAAACTTTAGATACCCCAAGGATTGTCTATACGTTTAGGGCTAAACCTGCTAACACGGCTGCCACAGTAACAGCAGATATCTCTCTCTAGGTGGCTTAGCATGGGGGCTCAGAGCACTGAGTCTACAGTAAGACTTTTGAGTTCAAATCCCGACCCTGCCATTTCATAATACGCTGTGACCCTGGTCAAGTTACTTCGGTTTCCCCTTCAGTGAATCGAGGATATCTCTTAAGGTTGATAAGAGGATTACATGAGTTAATGTTTAGAAACCACTTGGCATAGAGGCTGGCACAAAGCCGAGAGCTAAGTAAACAGAACAATTTTCTTGACTTTACTGACATCCTTAGTGGCATCAGACTGTGGGGGATATTTAGAATAACTTACATGGTTCTATAGTACTTTAACTTGTTAGACATCTTTCCTGCTGTTATCTTTCTAAAAATTCTCATATCACTTCTACTTGAAGGAAGATTATTAAATGAAGTTTATGGGAGGTCACCACTTTGGACTGATCTCCTGTGCTAGGCCCACCAGACCAGATCAAACCAAACCAAACCAAAATGGAGTTCCTCATGCTAGGTGCCACATAATCAAACTGCACTTTGAATGGGCCAGTTTTCAAAAAAAAAAAAAAACCAGAAGATTCACAGCAACCAATCAGAAGGGGCCTAGTTTACCTGAGCTAGCATGACAAGGAGTCCCATCTGTTTTAACTTTATAAGGAAAGTAACTTGAAAGGACCAATCCAGGCTTGGTACAGTGGCTCATGCCTGTAACCCCAGCACTTTGGGATGCTGAGATGGGCAAATCACCTGAGGTCAGGAGTTCAAGACCAGCCTGACCAAACCTAATCTCTACCAAAAATACAAAAATTAGCTGGGTGTGGTGGTGGGTGCCTGTAACCTCAGCTGCTCGGGAGGCTGAGGCAGGAGAAACGCTTGAACCTGGGAGGCAGAAGTTGCAGTGAGCTGAGATCGCACCACTGCACTCCAGCCTGGGAAACAAGAATGAAACTCCATCTCAAAAAAAAAAAAAGAAAAAAGAAATGACCAATCCACTGTTTGTTCCATTTCAGCCCTTTTTTGCTTATAAAGCTGTAAATAAAATGTATCTCAGACAGGTCTCAATCAATGTAGAAAGTTTGTTTGGCCAAGGTTTAGGATGTGCCTATGGCACAGCCTCGGGAGGTCCTGACAACGTGTACTAAGGTGGTGGGCACAGCTTGGTTTTATACATTTTGGGGAGAGGTCAGACATCAATCAATACATGTAAGAGGTACATTGGTTTGGTCTGGAAAGCTGTGACAACTCAAAGCAGAGGTTTTCAGGTCATAGGTAGATTTAAAGATTTTCTGATTGGTGATTGGTTGAAAGAGTTATTATCAATGGAAAGGGATGTCTGGGTTACAGTAAGGGGTTGTGGAGACCAAGGTTTTATTATATAGATGAAGCCTCCAGGTGACAGGCTTCAGCGAGATTGTAAATGTTTCTTATCAGACTTAAAGAGTCTATTCTATCATCTGTAATTTCAAAAGGGAGGAAAGTATAATGAGGCATATCTGGTTCCCTCTTCCCATCATGGCCTGAATTAGTTTTTCAGGTTAACTTTGGAATGCCCTTGCCAAGAGGAAGGGCCTACTCAGATAGTGGGAGGCTCAGTATTTTTTTTTTTTTTTTTTTTTTGGTTTACAAAGCCAACCTCTTCTGCTCAGCCCATCAGGGCACCTGTCTATTTTTACAGAGGTAGAGTCTAATTCATGAATTGCTAATTAAGCCAATTAGATCTTTAAACTAAATTTGTTATAGTTTTGTCTTTTGACAATATTATTGTTCCTATTGTATGGAAGCAGTAACTGGAGTTCAGATTGGGGAGGTGGCAGCTAGCTGGAGGATTCCAGAGCTGTTATTAGCCAAACTACACAAAACCCGATGGAGAAAAGGTGGGTATGGGAGCTGAGGCAGGCAGGGGAGGATTCTGAGTTGAAATGAACTGTGATTGCTTTTTTTTAAGATGGGGTTTCACTATGATGGCCAGGCTGGTCTTGAACTCCTGACCTCAGGTGATCCACCCACCTCGGCCTCCCAAAGTGCTAAGATTACAGGTGTGAGCCACCGCGCCCGGCCGTGATTGCGTTTAGTGAAAAATATATTTATATGTTTCTTTTTTCTTTTTGAGGTGGAGTTTCACGCTTGTCACCCAGGCTGGAGTACAATGGCACGATCTCAGCTCACTGCAACCTCCACCTCCTGGATTCAGGTGGTTCTCCTGCCTCAGCCTCCTGAGTAGGTGTGACTACAGGTATATGCCACCACACTCAGCTAATTTTTGCTTTTTTTTTTCTTCTTTTTATTAAGAGAGATGGGGTTTCACCATGATGGCCAGGCTGGTCTCGAACTCCTGACCTCAGATGATCCACCTGCCTTGGCCTTCCAAAGTGCTGGGATTATAGGCCTGAGCCACCACGCCTGGCCTGTGAAAATCATTTCTTAGTCATAGTTTGCCTGTGAGTTTCACATGCTGAAAAACAAGATACCCAACAAACTCCAAAGAGAGTGCAGATGTCGACTTGGAATTGTCTGGAACTTACGTGAGACCATTTTAAATTATGCCCCTCTCCATGGAGGTTTCATAATTGGTATCAGTGCAGTGACATGAGGGACATTTACATCAGGGCTGAAACATGAAGTAGACGGGCCTATGGCTCGTAGATAAACGTTCACAATAAGCTTCTATCAGTGACTTGGTCGGTGGGGCCGGGGGCGGGGGGGGGGGGGCAGGGGCGTGGATTTAGATAAACGTTCACAATAAGCTTCCATCAGTGACTTGGTCAGCAGGGGCGGGGGGCGGGGGTGGGTGGATTTAGGAGAAATTTATGAAGAGAATCCACAGAAATCATGTTAATATTTTAGTGGGACAGCTTTAGGGACACAAACATATTAGAGTGGCCCTGAGTCTAGCCCGTCTTCCTTTTCCATGAGCTCATTGAATAAACCAAATGTTACCAGAAAGGAGTCCTGATCCAGACCCCAGGAGCAGGTTCTTGGATCTCATGCGAGAAAGAATTCAGAGTGAGTCCATCAGATAAAGTCAAAGCAAGTTTATTAAGAAATTAAAGGACTAGAGAATGGCTACTCCATAGGCAGAGGAGCGGCTCGAGCTGCTTGACTACGGATACTTATTGTTACTTCTTAATTATATGCTAAACAAGAGGTGGCTTTTTCATGAATTTTCCGGCAACTGAGAGTTCCTCCTCCTTTTAGATAATACGGGTAACTTTCTGACATTGCCATGGCATTTGTAAACTGTCATGGCACTGGTGGGAGTGTCTTTTAGCATGCTAATATATTATAACTAGCACATAATGAGCAATGAGGATGACCAGAGGTCATTCTCGTCATCATCTTGGTTTTACTGGGTTTAGCTGGCTTCTTTACTGCAGCCTGTTTTATCAGCAAGGTCTTTATAACCTGTAACTTGTGCCGCCTCCTATCTCATCCTGTGGCTTAGAATGCCTGACCTCCTGGGAATGCAGCCCAGAAGGTCCCAGCCTCATTTTACCCAGCCTATATTCCAGATGAAGTTGCTCTGGTTCAAATATCTCTGAAAAAAACACTGTTTTGGTTCAACCATTTCAACCTTTCAATCTGCTCTATGTTTGAGGATGTGTGAGGCGCTGGGCTGGGATAGGGAACAAAGAGGAATAAATCAACTTCCAATTTTGTATGGTTTTTGTACTAATACTAGACATTCAAATAAAATACAAAGGATATTTAAATGGAGGGACCATCAGGGAGATATGTGTTAACAGTTCATAATGTCAATCTAAAGAAAAAAAACAGAAGCGGCATTAATGTAGAGTTTATTTGGGCCAGGGTGGATGACAGCTGCCCAAGACACTCTTCCCCCCGGAGAGTGCTTCATTCGGCCGTTATTACAAGCGAGTTTTTAAAGGCAAAGGGGACAAGCAGTGGGCTGTCACAAAGTCATATGTCAGGAATTCTCATTGGTTTACAGAAATAGCATTGATTAATGATTGGCTATACATTGTTAGGCTACGGGGAATGAGTTATAGTGTCAAGTACATTATTATTAAGTTAATTTATAGGTACTATGGCAACAGCAGGACATTTCATGAGATGAATATATCGCTCAAGGGGGAAGTATGACATGATTGCTCGCTCATCTTAATGTCTCTCTGGGCCGGGGGCGGTAGCTCACTTCTGTAACCCCAGTACTTTGGGAGGCTGAGGTGGGCAGATCACCTGAGGTCAGGGGTTTGAGACCAGCCTAGCCAACATGGTGAAATCCTGTCTCTACTAAAAATACAAAAATTATCCAGACACGGTGGTATGCACCTGTAATCCCAGCTACTTGAGAGGCTGAGACAGGAGAATCACATGAATCTAGGAGGCAGAGGTTGTAGTGATCCAAGATCGTACCACTGCACTCCAGCCTGGATGATAGAGCAAGATTCCATCTCAAATAATAAAAAAATGTCTTTCTGGGCCTGATAATTTTAAAGGACTCACCTTCCTCAGATAAAAGTTATTTTTATCAGGTGTGGTGGCTCACACCTGTAATCTCAGCACTTTGGGAGGCCAAGGCAGGCAGATCACAAGGTCAGGAGATCGAGACCATCCTGGCCAACATGATGAAACGCTATCTCTACTAAAAATACAAAAATCAGCTGGGCATGGTGATGTTTCCCTGCATTTTCAGCTACTCAGGAGGCTGAGGCAGGATAATCCCTTGAACCCAGGAGGCAGAGGTTGCAGTGAGCAGAGATAACATCACTGCACCCCAGCCTGGTGACAGACCAAGACTGTCTCAAAAACAAAAAAAAAGTTATTTTCTTTCCTCATTTCCTTTTTTTTTTTGTATTTTTTTTATTGCATTTTAGGTTTTGGGGTACATGTGAAGAACATGCGAGATTGTTGCATAGGTACACACATGGCGGTGTAGTTTGCTGCCTTCCTCCCATCACCTATATCTGGCATTTCTCCCCATGTTATCTCTCCCCAACTCCCCACCCCCCACTGTCCCTCCCCTATTTCCCCCCAACAGACCCCTATGTGATGCTCCCCTCCCTGTGTCCATGTGTTCTCATTGTTGAACACCCACCTATGAGTGAGAACATGCGGTGTCTGATTTTCTGTTCTTGTGTCAGTTTGCTGAGAATGATGGTTTCCAGCTTCATCCATGTCCCTACAAAGGACACGAACTCATCGTTTTTATGGCTGCATAGTATTCCATGGTGTATATGTGCCACATTTTCCCTGTCCAGACTATCATCGATGGGCATTTGGGTTGGTTCCAGGTCTTCGCTATCATAAACAGCGCTGCAATGAACATTCAGGTGCATGTGTCCTTATAGTAGAACGATTTATAATCCTTTGGATATATGCCCAGTAATGGGACTGCTGGGTCAAATGGAATTTCTATGTCTAGGTCCTTGAGGAATTGCCACACTGTCTTCCACAATGGTTGAACTAATTTCCACTCCCATCAACAGTGTAAAAGTGTTCCTGTTTCTCCACATCCTCTCTAGCATCTGTTGTCTCCAGATTGTTTAATGATCGCCATTCTAACTGGCATGAGATGGTAACTCAATGTAGTTTTGAATTGCATTTCTCTAATGACCAGTGATGATGAGCATTTTTTCATATGTTTGTTGGCCTCATATATGTCTTCTTTTGTAAAGTGTCTGTTCATATCCTTCACCCACTTTTGAATGGGCATGTTCAGACTTTGCTGAAGTTGCTTATCAGTTTCAGGAGATTTTGGGCTGAAACGATGGGGTCTTCTAAATATACAATGATGTTGTCTGCAAATAGAGACAATTTGACTTCCTCCTTTCCTAATTGAATACACTTTATTTCTTTTTCTTGCCTGATTGCTCTGGCTAGAACTTCCAATACTATACTGAATAGGAGTGGTGAGAGAGGGCATCCTTGTCTAGTGCCAGATTTCAAAGGGAATGCTTCCAGTTTTTGCCCATTCAGTATGATATGGGCTGTTGGTTTGTTGTAAATAGCTTTTATTATTTTGAGATATTTAATTAGGTATCCATATCTCAAAATAATATGGATACCTAATTTATTGAGGATTTTTAGTATAAAGGGCTGTTCAATTTTGTCAAAGGCCTTCTCTGCATCAATTGAGATAATCATGTGGTTTTTGTCTTTGGTTCTGTTTATGTGATGAATTACGTTTATAGACTTGTGTATGTTGAACCATCCCCGGGATGAAGCCTACTTGATCCTGATGGATAAGCTTTTTGATGTGCCATTGCAATTGGTTTGCCAGTATTTTATTGAAGATTTTTGCATCTATGTTCATCATGGATATTGGCCTGAAGTTTTCTTTTCTTGCTGAGTCTCTGCCGGGTTTTGGTATCAGGATGATGTTGGTCTCATAAAATGATTTGGGAAGGATTCCCTCCTTTTGGATTGTTTGGCATAGTTTCAGAAGGAGTGGTACCAGCTCCTCTTTGTATGCCTGGTAGAATTCGGCTGTGAACCCATCTGGACCTGGGCTTTTTTTGGCTGGTAGGCTATTAATTGCTGCCTCAACTTCTGCCCTTGTTATTGGTCTATTCAGGGTTTCGACTTCTTCCTGGTTTAGGCTTGAGAGGTTGCAAGTATCCAGGAATTTATCCATTTCTTCTAGGTTTACTAGTTTATGTGCACAGAGTTGTTTGTAGTAATTGCTGATGGTAGTTTGTATGTCTGTGGAATTGGTAGTGATATCCCCTTTATCATTTTTTATTGCATGTATTTGATTCTTCTCTCTTTTTTTTTTTTTTAAATCTAGCTAGTGATCTATTTTGTTGAGCATTTAAAAAAACTGGCTCTTGGATTTATTGATTTTTTGAAGGGTTTTTTGTGTCTCTGTCTCCTTTAGGGTTCTGCTCTGATCTTAGTTATTTCTTGTCTTCGGCTAGCTTTTGAGTGTTTTTTTGATCTTGCTCCTCTAGCTCTTTCAATTTTGATGATAGGGTGTCAATTTTAGGTCTTTTCTTGCTTCTCATGTGGGCATTTCTTGCTATATATTTTCCTTTAGACACTGCTTTAAATGCATCCCAGAGATTGTGCTATGTTGTGTAGTCATTCTTGTTGGTTTCAAAGAACATGTTTATTTCTGCCTTCATTTCATTGTTTATCCACTTGACATTCAGGAATCAGTTGTTGACTTTCCATGAAGTTGGGCAGCTCTGAGTTAATTTCTTAATCCTGAGTTCTAATTTGATTGCCTTGTGGTCTGAGACACTGTTTATTATGATTTCTGTTCTTTTGCATTTACTGAGGAGTGATTTACTTCCAATTCTGTGGTCAATTTTAGAGTACATGTGATATAGTGCTGAGAAGAATGTATATTCTGTGGATTTGGGGTGGAGAGTTCTGTGGATGTCTATTAGATCCGTTTGGTCCAGATCTGAGTTCAAGTCCTGGATATCCTTGTTGATTTTCTGTCTCATTCATCTGTCTAATATTATGAGTGGAGTGTTAAAGTCTCCCGCTATTATTGGGTATGAGTGTAAGTCTCTTTGTAGGTTGTTAAGAAGTTGCTTTATGTATCTGGGTGCTCCTGTATTGGGTGCATATATTTATTTAGGATGGTGAGCTCTTCTTGTTGCATTGATCCTTTTACCATTATGTAATGCCCTTCTTTTTCTCTTTTGATCTTTGTTGATTTAAAGTCTATTTCAACAGAGGCTAGAATTGCAACTCCTGCTTTTTTTTTTGTTCTCCATTTGCTTGGTAAATCTTTCACCATCCCTTTATTTTGAGCCTGTGTGTTTCCTTGCATGTGAGATGGTTTTCCTGGATACAGCATACTGATGGGTTTTGACTTTTTATCCAATTTGTCCATCTGTGTCTTTTGATTGGGGCATTTAGCCCATTTACCTTTAAGGTTAATATTGTTATGTGTGAATTTGGTCCTGCCATTTTGATGCTAGCTGGATGTTTTGCCCATTAGTTGACACATTTTTTTCCATTGTGTCAATGGTCTTTATAATTTGGTCACTTTTTAGGGGCTGGTATGGGTTGTTCCTTTTTATGTTTAGTGCTTCTTTCAGGAGCTCTTGTAAGGCAGGCCTGGTGGTGGCGAAATCTCTCAGCAATTGCTCATTAATAAAGGAATTTATTTTTCCTTTGCTTATGAAGCTTAGTTTGACCGGATATGAAATTCTAGGTTGAATGTTCTTTTCTTTAAAGATGTTGAATATTGGCCCCCACTCTCTTCTGGCTTGTAGGGTTTCTGCCAAGAGATCCACTGTGAGTCTGACGGGCTTCCCTTTGTGGGAAATGCGGCCTTTCTCTCTGGCTGCCCTTTGCATTTTTTCCTTCATTTCATCCCTGGTGAATCTGACGATTATGTGCCTTTGCGTAGCTCTTTTTGAGGAATATCTTTGTGGTGTTCTCTGTATTTCCTGGACTTGAATGTTGGCCTGCCTTGCTAGGTTGGGGACATTTTCCTGGATAATATCCTGAAGAGTATTTTTCAGCTTGGATTCTTTCTCTCTGTCACATTCAGGTACACCTATCAAATGTAGGTTAGGTCTTTTCACATAGTCCCATATTTCTTGGAGGCTTTGTTCATTTCTTTTCACTCTTTTTTCTCTAATCTTGCCTTCTCATTTTATTTCTTTGAGTTTATCGTCGACCTCTGATACCCTTTCTTTTGCTTGGTCGATTCAGCTATTGAAACTTGTGTGTGCTTCTTGTGTTGTGATTTTCAGCTCCATCAGGTCATTTATATTCTTCTTTAAGCTGTTTATTCTTGTTAGCATTTTGTCAAACCCTTTTTCAAAGGTCTTAGTTTCTTTGCATTGGGTTAGAACATGTTCTTTTAGCTCAGAGAAGTTTGCTATTATCCACTTTCTGAAGCCTGTTTCTGTCAATTCATCAGACTCATTCTCCATCCAGCTTTGTTCCCTTGCTGGTGAGGAGTTGTGATCCCTTAGAGGAGGAGAGTCATTCTGGTTTTGGGTGTTTTCATTCTTTTGCACTGTTTTTTTCCCATCTTTGTGGATGTATCTAACTGTGGTCTTTATAGTTGGTGACATTTGGATGGGGTCTCTGAGTGTATGTCCTTTTTGTTGATGATGAAGTTATTTCTGTTTTTTAAGTTTTCCTTCCAACAGTCAGGCCCCTCTGCTGTAGGACTGCTGGAGGTCCACTCCAGACCCTGCTTGCCTGGGGATTACCTGCAGCGGCTGCAGAACAGTAAGGGTTTCTGCCAGTTTCTTCTTCTGTTATCTTCATCCCAGAAGGAAACCTGCCAGATGTCAGCCTGAACTCTCCTTTATGAGGTTTCTCTTTGGATATACGGGGTTGGAGAGCTGCTTGAGGAGACCGTCTGACCCTTATGGGAGCTCAAGTGCTGAGCTGTGAGCTCCATTGTTCTGTTCAGAGCTGCTGGACAGGTACATTTAAGTCTGCTGCAGTGGAATTCATAACTGTCTTTTTCCCCAGGTGCTCTGTCCTGGGAAGGTGGGTCTTTATTTATAAGTTCCTGATGTGCTGCTGCCTTTTTTCAGAGATGCCCTGCCCAGCTAGGAGGTACCCTAGTCACAGTCTGCCAGCGGAGGCATTGATGAGCTGCTGTGGGCTCTGCCCAGCTGCTTTGTGAACTTTGTTTATAGAGGTATAGATAGAACTGCCTCGGTAATGGTGGTCTGCTTCAGTAATGACGGACTTCCTCTGTAATGACGGTCTGCCTTGGTAGTGTAGGACTACCTCGGTAATGGCGGACTGCCTCGGTATGGCAGACTGCCTCAGCAATGGTGGACTGCCTCGGTAGTGGTGGAGTGCCTCGGTAGTAGTGGACACCCTTCCACCCACAGAGCTGGACCTTCCTGGGTCCAGCTGCACTTGCTGCAAAACTCTCAATCCAGAGCATTTTAGATTGCTGGTGTTTGTTGGGGGTGGGACCCGCTGAGAGCTGGCTCCCTGTTTCAGCCCCCTTTTTTTCAGTTGAATGGGTGGCTCTGTCTCCCAGGTATTCCAGGCACCAGCTGAAATGGCTGCCCAGATTTGTGTGAGTTTTTGTGCAGAGACCTGCTGCTCTTGCTTCAACAGCTGCGCTGAAAACTCATGGTGCTTTTCAGCCCAGGAATCTCCTGGTCTGTAGGCAGTAATAACCTGTTTGAGAATGCAGTGATCACCTGGCTCCGTTTCAGCCTCCTTTTTTTTTAGTTGAATGGATGGCTCTGTCTCCCAGGTGTTCCAGGCACCAGTTGAAATGGCCGCCCAGATTTGTGTGAGTTTTTGTTCAGAGACCCACTGCACTGGCTTAAACAGCCATGCTGAAAACTCATGGTGCTTTTCAGCCTGGGAATCTCCTGGTCTGTGTGCAGTAATAACTTGTTTGGAAATGTGGTGATCACTCACCCTCTGTGTTGTTCTCGTTGGGAACTGCACTCCAGAGCTGTTCCTATTCTGCCATTTTGGATCTTTCTCCTTTCGTTCCTACAAAAATGTATCTTGAAAGACTCTCTTTTGCTTGTTCTTTGATTTGCTATCTTTATCAGTTTTCCTGTTCTTTAATTAATTTATCTCTTCATATTAGATATCTAGCTCCTATTTTGAGCAAAGAACTATTTTAAATATTTAATTGAAATGTACTGTGTTGTTGAAATAAATACTAAAAACAGAGGCAACTTAACCTTCAGCTTCCCTCCATGCCTATTTTCCTTTCCTTTCTTGCCAATGCTGATTATTTATTTCCAGTTACAGTTCTGACTTTTGTAATAATCATTTTCTCGCTTTCATAATAAATTTCATCAATTCTTAATACAACCCTAAACAATAAAATTTTTGTTATTGTAATCTATATATAATTGGAATTATGCTTTGTGGGTTTTTGTTTAATTAAAATTATATTAAAGATTTATCCACTTGTTATTGTATCATTTATTTATATTTCTCATTGAAAATTCATTGGAAAATGTACAACAGTGTATTCAGCCATGCTATTTTAAATCACCAATTGGGCTATTCTATTTTTAACTATTATAAATAATTCTGCCACACATACTCTTGGATATGATTTTTGGGGTACATGTTCCTGAGTGTCTCTAGGTTTTAAGAGAGGTACACCTTCAACTTTATCAGATAAAGATAAACTCTTCCAGTTTACACCCTGTTCAGGAGTGTGAGGTAGTTCTGCATCAACAATTATGTTTAGGGTTACCATTTTCTATTTTTGCTAATGTCATATGTGTCAGAGGATCACTTAGTGATTTTTACTGTCATTACCTGGTTATTTATGATTATTTTATATATGTTCTAGTCATTTGATAAAGTATAAAAGTATCTTGCCTATTTTTTATTGTTTTTTTCTGAATTCTGATTTTAGAAATTTTTAACATGTTCTAAAGTTTTATTCTTTGTCAATATTATGTATTGTTAATATCTTTTATTCTGTTGATTCTTTTCTTTCATTAAAATGTCTTTAATAGGGGTTTTAAATGGAGTTAGAATTCTCTGTGTTTTGATTAAGAAAACTTCCGTTACTCAAATAAATGAATGAATAAATGATGGGATCTCACTCTGTCCCCCAGGTTGGAGTGCAGTAAAAATCAGGGCTCACTGCAGCCTAGCCCTCCTGGGCTTAAGTAATCCTCTCACCTTAGCCTCATTAAGTAGCTGGAATTATGGGGTGTGCCACCACATCTGGTTAATCTTTTTGTTTTTGGAGAGGCAGGGGTCTCACTGTGTTATCCAGGCTGGTCTAGAACTCCTGGGGTCAAGTGATACTCCTGCCTTGGCTTCCCAAAGTGCTGGGGTAACAAGCATGAGCCACCACACCCAGGCATAGTATATTTAAAATCTTTATAATTTTGCAGTTTACATGAATATTTTAAATGAACCAGGAATTTATTTTTGTGTATGGAATAAGGTGAGAATCCAGTTTCCTATTTTCTTACATGGATGTCAAATTATCCTAGACAATTTATTTAAAGGTATGTTTATTCATTATTGAGGAATAGTGACACCTCAGCCATATACCATAAGTGAAGTGGAAAATAATTAATCATGACTTGTGACATAATGCTTTTAATTAACAATACTATTATTGCTAATGACTTATTAATAGCAAGTGTTACAGCTTATTTGATATGATTTGCTAGCTGTTAATTCATATATTCACTAATTCATTCTGTAAGAACTTACTTTGAGCATTATCATATATGGTAGTCCCCATTATATGCAGTTTTGCTTTTATTAATTTCAATTACCCACTGTCAAATATGATCCAAAAATAGGTGAGTACAATAAGATATTTTGAGAAAGGGAGGTACGTTCACATAAATTTTCTTTTCTTTCTCTTTTGTTATTGCATTTTAGGTTTTGGGGTACATGTGAAGAACATGTAAGATTGTTGCATAGGTACACACATGGCAATGTGGTTTGCTGCCTTCCTCCCCATCATCTATATCTGGCATTTCTCCCCATATTATCACTCCCCAACTCCCCTTTCCCTGCTGTCCCTCCCTTAGATCCCCCCCACAGACCCCAGTGTGTGATGCTCCCCTCCCTGTGTCCATGTGTTCTCATTGTTCAACACCCACCGATGAGTGAGAACATGCAGTGTTTGAGTTTTTGTTCTTGTGTCAGTTGGCTGAGAATGATGGTTTCCAGGTTCATCCATGACCCTACAAAGGACACGAACTCATTGTTTTTTATGGCTGCATGGTATTCCATGGTGTATATGTGTCACATATTCCCTGCCAGTCTATATTTGTGTGGGTTCCATGTCTTTGTTATTGTAAACAGTGCTGCAGTGAACACTCATGTGCATGTGTCCTTATAAGAGAATGATTTATAATCCTTTGGATATATATATCCAGTAATGAGATTGCTGGGTCAAATGGAATTTCTGTTTCTAGGTCCTTGAGAGACCACCACGTGGTCTTCCACAATGGTTGAACTAATTTACACTCCCACCAACAGTATAAAAGTATTCCTATTTCTCCACATCCTCTCCAGCATCTGTTGTCTCCAGATATTTTAATGATCACCATTCTAACTGGCATGAGACGGTATCACAATGTGGTTTTGATTTGCATTTCTCTAATGACCAGTGATGATGAGCATTGTTTCATATGTTTCTTGGCCTCATAAATGTCTTCTTTTGAAAAATATCT